>SNQN01000052.1:82534-108096 GCA_008642245.1 Bassia scoparia | reverse complement strand
AAGAGGATTTAGAGTACTTTGAATCATGAATTTCTTTGTTTGTTCTATCTCAAACCTACCAACAATGAATTCACCTTCTAATCTGGACACTCCTGTACAATTTTACACTTTTAATATTTTATAATTCACTTACTTGCTTCTAATCAATCTTATTTTTTTTAATAATTGATGTGAACACTTTACAATCAATAATAAGAAAGATGTTTATGAATAAGTGAAATAATCCCTATCAATTTTAGATGTCGTATTTAACATGAAGATCAGTATATCGTCTAAAATATCAGAAGTAAAATTTATGCAGTGTTGAACTAAAAAATAGCAAATGAGAAGATGATTTACTTTGCCCTAAATTGGTTCTTTTCTAGCAATTTCATTTAATGAAATAGAAAATTAGTACGAGGTATATGTAGAAATTATCAGATCAAATAATGTTTTTATTTACTCTTATTTTACCTTTAAAAAATTTTAGAGTTCAAATTTGACACGTTCATTTTCTATCTCGTATCAACAATATCAATATAGCTTAGACCTATGCTTAATGTAAGAGTTCAAATGCAATTTCTTCTTCTTTCATGATACATAGGGCCCAATGCAACATTACAACCTAGTATATATGATCCTCCGTAACAACATAATGCAACGATTGTCTCATTTAATTTCGAGCAAAAGAAAGAATAATTTAATTTCCAAACCATTAATTTTCTCACTTTATACTTTTTGATGTACACTTCCGTGCCGAGTAAGACTATGGTGGATCCTTGACATAAAAATTGTCCAACAAATGAAATACAATTAGAAAAAGTTTAATCTAAAAATTATACAAAAAAAAAACATATAAAATGGGGTGACCCAATGTCTAAACTATGGGGCATTTGGTGTAGGAGCATGTATATTTTTAATACTTGTATCAAATTTAATTTAATTTGTATAATAATTATCCAATTACCATTTCCTTTTGTTCCCTCTTTATTAGAAGGATCTTTTSWCTAATAAATAAAAATTTGATTAAGTGGGACCTAAAATTACCCTGTAAGATTATTGAAATGGATTTGTGTCAGAAATTAACACTAAMAAAGCTTAATTATGCTCAGCAAAGCTTCCAAAATCCAGATTAAGATGATGAAATGTGTTTAGTTGTTAATTAAAAAGTTAATTACTAGTAGTTATTAATCAATAATTAAACAATGCTGATTTCATAAGTTGATTTTGTAGCCAACATGAAGATATTATTTTGGAAGTATAACTTTATTATTTTGCCCCCACAGTACAACTTGGTGCCTCTACATACATCATATCATAACACAACCATATAATATAAAGTATTTATTTTGATAAAAATGTTAGTGTTTCTTTTGACTGTTCAAACATAGTTTTCTAAAATCTGTTCTCTTTCTAATTTGTCATAGCATATAACACAAAAATTATAATTAATCAATTATTATTAATATTAATAATGGTTCCATTATTCTGTCTTTGGCAGTTGGCATTGTCCAAATTATATCTGCCATACTATAAAATTATCAAACGAATTTCTTCTGGCAGTAGTAGTTATCAGCTGTTTAAAAGCTGACTCATCCAATTTAGAAAAGAACAAAAATTAGTAATGTATGTAATATTGTAATGTATAGTATTTATGTAAAGACCATTCTGAATGGACTGATTTGAGCAATATAAGATGTGGTAAATGGTAAATTCCCCTTGATCTACCCCTTTCATTTTAGGGTTTTTCTTAATTATACTCGCTCACAAAATGTGAGAGCTCGTAGGTTAAATATATATAAAAACACGAATGTGAGACACAGAGGAGTAAACAACGTACTTCTCGTGCACCATTTAGTGATTACTATCATAAATTCCTTCAATTAAAGAAGCACCAAGTGAATTTGGTATATCCCTTTGTACTATTGGTGGGTCACACTTCTCAACGCTGGCATTGATAACATATCTCAAATCATTTGTTCACCTTTGCAAGTCAACCCGAATATATCTAGATGAGCGATTGTCCTATACATTTAAGTCGGAGTACATATGCACAGTATGATGAATAAATATGTACACGAAAGACAATATTGCGGGTTAATAGCATATGTATACTATTTAAGAGTAGTTCAGGTTTTACCCATATATCATCAGTATTATATTTTATTGCTCTTTAAGCATAAAACTTTAACTTAAGTATTGAGTTGTACAATTATGTAGTATACATAAGGTAACAGGAGATGTACACAAGTTTTAATCTTGAAGAAGGGCCTACGTTGACTTACATCATGAATAACTTACTATACATATAGCTTACGGTAAATAATTTGGTCGGTTTGCATATATGTTACATAGCAAATAATTACTATGATAACATAACTGGATACTACACTACATCAACTAGTCGAATGAAGGAACTTACATGAGATATATGCAGATTTAAAATTTATCGTTCAGTCTAAGGGTATAGACTGGAGGAAGTTTTCTCTAATTAAAAATTTACCAAACACCTTTATTGGATTACTAAAAAGAATGGGATTCAAAAATCGTAAACAAGAAACAAGAATTTGATACAATCGTAACTATACACATACATTCATTAACATACAATATATTCATCCATAATTATAACATATACAAATCCACGTCATCTAGTACATCCAGATAGATAGATAAATGGGGTTTGGTTTATGCCTAGCTCTTGTCGTTTAAGAATGTTGAACGTGGGAGTCTCTAATTAAAGTTTGTGACAATTAATTAATTATGTAATCTCATAACATTAGAAATATGGTATAAGCTAAAGAAAAGAGGGGATTATATTATAATTAAGCAATTAATTAATTCATAATGTAGGCCATTAAGGGAACATTATGTAATTAAAGTATTGATTAATATATGGTACCACCTCCCTCTTCTTAAGGTGTTTATAAAGATGGAGGTTCTTGTTTGCCTTTGGCTTCAAAGCTCCCCYAAACAAGTAACACTCACTAATAACTAACTTTATTAATCCAAATTTTACTAAGCATAAAAACAATTAAACCCACAAAATTAGTACCAATTAAGGTATCGAAAACTCGAAATTWAAACCAAAGATGACCGGTTCRGGCTCACCTTGTGGCGCTTGCAAGTTCTTGAGGAGGAAATGTGTGAGGGGGTGTGTTTTTGCACCTTACTTTTGTCATGAGCAAGGTGCTACTCATTTTTCAGCTATACATAAGGTGTTTGGGGCGAGCAACGTGTCGAAACTCCTTGCTCATTTGCCGGCAAGTGATCGCAGTGAGGCCGCCATCACCATCTCTTATGAGGCTCAAGCTAGGCTCCAAGATCCCATCTATGGYTGTGTCTCCCATATTTTTGCCCTACAACAACAGGTAATTAAACTTATATATTTCGATAAATCGAGTTGATCTTAATTAATTATGCCTCATACATTTTGTACCTCATATTATGTCTCAATTACCAACAATATAATCACTACTAAATAAGTAGATGGTTTATATATGTTGTCAATTTTTTTGATGATTTTTTTTTTTTTTGTGAGGCTTTAATTTTGTAACCCTAATTTATTATGAGTTGAAGTGAGGAATAATTGACATTTTGGATCAAAATYAATTATGCAGGTTGTAAATTTGCAAGCACAACTAGCAGCTTTAAAGCAATTACAAGTAGCTCAAGGAATGTTAGGGGGTAACAACAATTCAACTCAAAACCCTAGTGAAAGATCATCATCTTCTAATAACTACCCACAAGATGTTCAAAGCTGGTTGCAATCCGAATACCCCCAAATGGTGCCTCCCTTTGACCCAAACCACATCAACTGCAGCGCCGAATCGTCCCCAATCTATGGATCAAACCAAGGTGGAGGATATGCAAATAGCCACAATAATTATAATAGCTCATCAATGGTCTTCCAAGATGACCAAGATGTCTCTTTAGCTAGCTTTGAAGGCTCCTCTTCTCGTCGATCAACCTCCATGGCCTCTCTAGACTTGGAGAACAAATCGAAATGGCCTTACCAAGACGCCGATGATCTTCACTCAGTAGCTTTTGGCTACCCTCAATACTCATGATGCTAATTAAGGAAGCTACTTGAATGATTTGAGGGTGAAGATATGAATTAATTAAACTGTTTCGATTTTTATGATTCGATTTTTGAGATGCAACTTGCATACCATCTTTCATTTTCTTTCCCTTCTTTTTTTTTGGTGGATCAAAGCATGAGCTTTGGCTGCAATGATTACATAGAAACCCCATATAAATCTCTACCCTAGATTTCCTAGATAAATATGTTAATATACCTTTATTTTAGAAACCCTAATTTCGGATTATCTGTCTTCTAATAATGCTTTCTTTAACCTTTTTTTTTTCTGTATTTAGTTATATGCAAGATGTTTAGATCAATGATAATAATGTGATTTTCTCTCAATGGGACCTAAAGTTTTGACCTAATTAATCACACTTTTTTTCTGACATACATCTTTTGATATAAAGGAGATTTTGATTTGATTTTCCCCTTTGTTATATATTAACCCTAATTAATCTTCTTCCTCAGATCAGATTCTCTTCCACATTTTTGGATTCAATCWCTTAGTCATCAAGATCATACCAAGAACCATCATCCTCGACGACATCATCATAACTCTTTTTAGGGTGCTAATTAGTTTGACTATTGACCAATTAACAAGCCAATAATGTAGTTGCACAACTAGATGAAAGTGCTTAAATGGGGTGGAAAATTGATCAKAAAGAAGAGTTTCGTGGCGATTGCTTGTGTACTTGTTTAAAGGCCATGTTCATACAGTTTCATCAACATTCAGGCTGAAACCAAATAGGTCATTTCCCGGAGATTTCGTCGGCAGAAATCAAATACTTCATCCCTGCTATTAAAATGATAACATAGATATAGTCTGAATTGAAGAAGAAACACAAATTAAAGACGTACGACTAGTGATTATTGAAAAAGAATCCCAAGAAAACAAAGCTCGTTTTCCTCGTTTTGTAGGGGTTAATAGAGACAAACCTAACACAAAAATAAGCTTAATTAGTCCCATAGATCAAGATATTCTGGTTGCAATGGATAAAGTCAGCCACACAATCGAATTCGGTTGGAGAAGATGAAGTAATTAATTAATTGATTAAGAAGATATTAGCAAATTGTAAATTATGATGATTAATGGCTTAATTAATTTCTTGGTATTTGGTTCTTTTAGGGATCTGCTACATGTATACTGTAGTAGAATAGAAGAGGAGGGTTCTATTATTGTCTTTACTAGCTAGATACTACTATCATAATAAGGTAAACAATGAATTATTGGACTTTATTATGTCACACTCACATATATATACAGGATAATATGATAAGATCGATGCCTATGATATAGGCTTTAAAAATGCTTCTTACTAAGTTACTCCTAATGTATGTCTCTTCAATTCCCTAGTCTAAAATGGGGTAGCTACTAGATTTAATTTGTTTTCACACATGATGAAGAGATCGATTGATCGTAAACAAACAACTTTAATTACTTCCTCGTCTATTCATTTTAACTTGCATCCGCTGATGACCAAAATATGTGAGAGTTTTTTTTTTTTGGTTCATTGTTGGCCTGTTGCAATTAAAAACAAACGTTAGATGTAGATCATTGGTCACATAGATCAACTAACGTCCACGGGCTAACAACTTATTGTCAAATTTTATTTCATTTATTGAGCTATGGATTTCAATTATGAATCCTAAAGTGGTCGAAGTTTTGATCTCTTAATTCATGCACCATCCATTAATCAATTAAGTTTAGTGAACATTGGAGATTTATTCTAAACTATCTAGTAAGAAAAACTTTTCAATAAATTGCCTTGCCTTGCCTAGCTAGTAGGATACACTTAAAGATTTGACACACCAAGTTTTTTGGTAGTTTCTTTTCCAATATATACTATGCACTTTGGCCATACATATGTTATATGCTCATTTCATCGATCTAATTCCTCTGTTTCTTTTTGACACGCTTTTTAAGAAAGAGATTTAAGGGTGCAAACGAGCACATCAGGTAAAATAATTTTAACCACTTTACTCGTTTACACACCAAAATCTATGCCTTAAAAATCGTGTCAAAACAAAAGGTATGAGTAAAAAGAAACGGAGGAAGTAATATGATCTCTGACTAATATCTCAAATACATCTAATTTGAACTTTATTTCTTTATCTAATGTGATACTATGATACCAAGTAGTTATTCATGTGGCTATTATAACATGTTCTAATATAATAATTTTGATTTGATTATTGTTCTAAAACTAATAATGAACAATAATTATAATAATGTACCCAAATTTCAATTAAGGTTGTCAAACACAAGTTTTGATCATTTAAATTAAACCAAGCAACCCCATAAGCTAGTTCTTGCTTGGTTAATGCTAACATGCTAGCTTATCAAGAGTGCAATAAGACCCAGTTTAAACAAAAGTAAAGTAGTGGAAAACTTCTTACAAATTCAAAATATAAGTAAATAGCATTAAGAAGCTTAACATTGAGTACAATTTCATGAAAGTTAGTTCAGAAAAAGATAAATAAAAAAATTAGATCCAATGACTACTTAAGCTTTCGAAAATTTGACATTTTACAAAACAACAACACATATTTCAAATATATGAAGCATTCAAACAATAAATCCAATATATTGTATCAAATTAATATTCTGCTGATATGAAAGAGAAAGAATCAAGTCATCAACAACACTTGATAGTAATTTATACTCCCGGCAACAATAATCAACATCTAATTTGCAAAGTGCTGCTTAATCCTGATAGATTAAGCATCGACGACGATCGCGCCACATACCATTGTTTCTATCTTGCTCCCTGAATTGTTATCTATCTGTTAAAAAGAAAATTGTGATGAATAGAACAGATAGAATCAAACTATACCATATAATATGCAAAACCTTAAGAACTTGTGCAATTTGATTTGTAATGTAAGCTAAATTAAACAAAGCTAGTTTATTAACAACAAGTAGAAGGTTAATTATATAGATAAACAAAGTTAGTATAAATATGATATGATAATGTATAATGTAYTATGCTAATAAAATGCTAAATGCTAGGGTTATATTATATAGGGCCGAAAACGGGCAACTATGAGTGGTGCTGGTTTACACACGCTGCTCGCAATAAGATCTAAGAAAAATTGCATTAGTTTATGAAACAACAAACTGCTGCCCTAATTTCAATTGATGGGAAAATAAAGCAAAAGGTAATTTTGTTAAGGAAAAGAAAAACACTCAAGAAACACAAACAAAATTGTAGGGTTTAGAGACTTAATCTTCCCCATACCCCTACATAATGGAGATCCTACATGATATACAAGTAGGATCTCCATTATTTTCTAAACACAAAAAAAATTAATCATGGGTGCGTTTGGTGTACGATAAGATTGTTGTACTCGCATCCGGATTATAGTGACTGTTTTGGACGATGTAGTTACCTACTGCATACTATATTTGGTTACTATATCGACCATAAAGTCATTATACTTTGGTTCACAATAAATTTATTTCTACTTTATATATTAAATCGTTGCAGTAATTGCATTACGGAGGAGTGTTTTATAGGGAAATTTTCATTATTTATTAGTTGCAATTTTATAGAGAAAATTTAATAAACTACCTCATGGTAGAGACAGACTAAAACTCGATGATGTGAAAAGGGACCGTGAAGGATGTTTAATTTGCAATGATGGTAGAGTTGAAGACTATGAAGAGAGGTTTTTATTTTGTTCAATATTGCTTGTTATGTGTTTTTTTAAAATGTCACCATCTTCATAGTCTTTTTTTTTTTTTGACATGAAACTAAAATATTTCAATCATAGTAAAGTCGAACAACACTTACAATTTGACAACATTGATAAAATCATATTAGAAATCCATAGAAACTATGAACTTTATGCATTATTAATACAACAATCAATCAATCAATCAATCAATCATAGRCTTAATCCCATATGTGGGGTCGGCTAACATAAACCAAATGTGATTATTCCGGGAGGTCATCCACATAAATTTTCCTCCTCCACTCCCTCCGATCGAGAGCCTCACTCTCTCGCAAATTCAACTGCTTCAGATCTTTTCTAACTCCTTCCCACCAAGTCATTTTTGGTCTCCCTCTACCTCGTTTAAAATCCCCTTGATCCCACTCTTCCACTCTTCGCACCGGTGCCCCCTMAGYTCTCRGTCTTACATGCCCAAACCAACGCAAGCGGTTTTCCCTTAACTTGRTTGCAATATCTGCAACACCAACTTTCTGYCGGATAACTTCATTTCTTATTCGATCTCGTAGAGTGTTCCCGCACATCCATCTTAACATGTGCGGGAACACTCTACGAGATCGAATAACAATTCCCTTCATCTGAAGCAGTACTGATCTGTGAGTTCGTACAATTTCGACATTCTATCTGTTGTAGTGTAGTACGTTGGCCGCCTGTGTTCTTCTGTAATCTTCCCAATATTGCCAATTAGAATGAAACCAACCACACCAAGGTACAAAAGGAATGTAGCGTATATCGATCAACAAAACACTAGTAATTTGAAACAACTTCCCACACGAGTCTGAGGTCAAAGCCATTAGCACAACCTATGTACTAGCCGGCACCTAAAAGTCGCCAAACAGAGGACATAGACTCAGCCAAGGTCTCCTCCTTTGAACAGAAAAAGCAAAAGGAGAGGATCCAAAAACCTTATAATTGCGATCAGATAGAAACCAAATCTCAGAGGACATCCTTATTGTAAAAAAAATAATCAAAACTAAATTAAAGAAGCTTGCTTGAGACGATATGTAGCAACACCTACTGACGGTAGCAGCGGAACCCCTACCACAACCTTCCAAGGGGCGGATCATCTTCATAGTTGTCCATGGTTTTGTATCAATTAATGAATGGTTTAATTTGTTATTGTAAATATATAATATAATGTAGTTTTAATGACAATAAATTGAAAGTTAGATGCTCTTAATCATGTTTAACTAACTAATGTTAAACCACAGTGAGGCAGTGAGCTCATATGCCTTGTGTGTCTCTTATTTGCTTAGTTGTAAATATACTAGTATATGAAACAATGACCTTTATAAATCAGCCAGATGCACCAAATCGTGGATTTTAGACTTCAATTTTAATTGTTTGAGAATTCACTTGTGAAAGGACTCTAGTGATTTTTCATCCCTAGTAATTGAGGTCACTTCGAAAGGAACCTCATCCGTTTTTAACCACACACGCACCAAAAAAACTTGTATATAATGTCATATGACAATATGTACATGTTTTTTCGTTACATAATTGCTATATACAAGGTCTTGAAACTCGAAGGAGGAGGACATGGACAAGGGCGCGCCGAGGCTAGGGTCTCCGTGGCCACTTTACCTTGCTGGAAATCTTGGTATTACTTGGTCATACTCCTAACAATGTGTCTACTAAAAGCCGTTGCATTCTTCCTCTGTTTCATGGATGAAGTTCATGACATACGTTGGGTGTGACTAAAAACAAATATAGATTATTGGAGAGACAAATAAATATTGTAAACTAGGTTTTTTTTCTTTACCCGACGTTGCATAGACAACTTATGAATTTGATATGGATTTACCCAATTTTAACATCTTCATAAGATAATATAAAACAGTGTGCAATTTAGCAGGAACACCATTAAACATCATAACATTATATAAAATGATGTACAATTTAGTAGTCAGCGTAAATAAGGAAAGAACAAACCAATCAAATTATGTGAGAAATCATTGAAAAACTTGTGAATTTAAATGGATTTTTTATTAAAAAAAAAATTACTGTAGATATTATTTATTGAAGTTTAGAAGAGAAAACTCATAAGAAATGTTTAACAAAAAAGTGAAAAGATGAAGACACTACAAAAATCAACAGAAACCGATTAAAAATATCCTAAGAAACCACTTTGTAACAAGTTTGTTAGGTTTTAACATCACAAATAAAAAATGCAATTTATCTTATGCTTTTATCTTATCCTTCATTTTTATGTCTGTGTTTTGAGACGCAATAACGAATTAAATGTTATAATCTACTAATATGTATGCAATGTAGTATTATATATCGTATATCAATAGACAATTATGTTTCAGGTTTATGTTTTTATAACATACATAAAAATTTGTAACTTATTTTTTAATTTAACTACAAATTATTTAAATGTTAGTATATACTCCGTACTCACTATTACAAAAAGAGTAATTTTTAGACACTTTACCCTCAACACAAGTGTTGAGAATAATGTGAGTTTTCGTGTTTTTTTACACAAACAACACTTTTTAGTGTTGAGTTATTTTCATCATAAAAAAGTGTTGAGAAATGTTAATTATTAATTTATTATCCCACATACTACATCCACAAACCGTCAATTCAAAATTTTTAGCAAATTAAACAGCCAAATCAAAATTTTCAAAAATTTAGTTTTCACGCTTTGTCCTGTCGCCAAAACCCATTAATCGATAATCGTTTTCCMATAATCCCATTACCCCTTAATAACCCTTTCCCAAAAATAAAAAATAAAAATTAAGAACCCAAAAAATCATTCCCAAAACTGTTTCACATTCTGAGTTTCACGCAAAATTCATGTAGCCTTCCCAATCACCTAAGCTTCAATCGAAAATCAAGAAAATAAATCCCAATTAATTAGATTATAACCTTTATTTTCACCATTGTTCAAATTAGGGTTGCACAAAATTGGGGGTAATTTCGATTTTGTTATTTGATTCTTTTCTGGGGGCTGCACAAAATCGTTTTGGAGGTGATTTCGAATGTGTTCCAATTATGTTTGCACAAGGATGAGTTCTAATCTGCACGAATCAATCTGTTCGTTCAATTTTTTGGGGTAATTTTGATTTATGCTTCAGACTTATTGTTGTCTTTTTTTTCTTTATTGTTTTTTTCGAACTTAGATGAAATTAATACAAAACGTTAACTTTTATTGAATCTAGCAGTGAAATTGGTGTGAAACATGATATTTCTACTTATTAATCAATTATTTGGGTGAATTTGAATAAGGGCTTCACTTTGTTCGTTTTTTGAGTTATTTCAAGTTAGGGTTGCACATTTTGGGGTTCATGAACTTDGAATTTATTCGAATTAGCTAGGAATGGGTTAAGTTATGGAGTTTATTTAATTTAGGGCCCGAATTAGGGTTGGTTGATGCTTGCAAATTGCATTCTTATTAGTTAAAAAGTTTATTTTCAATTCACATTTTTTGGGGTAAGTTTGGGGTGTTGGTGTGCTCGCAGGTGGGGCAGTGTGTGCTGCATTTGTGATATGCGTTTTTCATCTTGCTACTAAATAAAGTTGCTATCTTTATCTTAGAAAATGAAGAGTATTTGTTATGTCTACTTTGAAAATGAGGTTAATAGTTTGTGATTTGTTTTGCTTTAGTCGGTTTTTGATTGAATAGTTTGATGATTTTAGTTGGGTTTTTGTAACTTTAGGATTAATTCATGTTAATTAGTAATGCTATCAATCTTTATCTAACTTGTTAGGGTGAAAAAATGAAATTGATGCACAAATTTGACAAGGATTTGCTTCAATTCCTTTGTTCATTATCATGTTTGGGGTCTCCTGARAGATGTTGTTCAATTCCTATGTTAGGGTATCATAGAAAGCCTTACTTCATATGTGCAGGTAATTTTTAAGTTTCTTTGATTGGAAGGTGGGATTGGCTAATAATTCTTGGTAATAGTACTTCTAAAAGAGTTCTTTTGTTACATTGCTTACACTTTRGTTATTTCTTTCTGAATTGTTTGAGTATTATAGTCAACTTAAACATCAGAAGCATAGTTCACTATGAATAGAGCATGCTGGGTTGTCTTATAGTATGATTTAGTTACATGATGAATATAAAAAATGAACATCTAGGCTTCCACCTTCAGAAGAGTTAAGAAAGAGAAGTTAATATCAGTAGTGGTTTCAGGTTTACTTTTTGACCATATTTGAATCTGAACAACTGAAACTTTTGAAGCTCTATAATTGTTTGTAAGTTCTGTACAAATAATGAAAGAGGAGTGGCTCATTTTCCTTCCATACCCTTGAAAGGGTTAGAGTTATCATTAAATGCTTCTACTTAGATTTTCCTATCTCAATTTTATGCTAACTCCAATTGTTTATGATACKTTTGAGCTTTTCTCATGTGTATAGAATTTCCAATTTTCACTAGCTGCATCATTCTTGAATGTCGATGGGTGTTTGATTAGCTTTTATATATGATTATTGTTATGGAATTTGATTTTGATCTCATTCAACCTTGTGCGTTTTTCAAAAAGTGAATAGTGACCTTGTGAAGTAGCAATTACTGAGGCTGCAGGAAATAAATTGTTGTTTGTTAAGCCCTTTGGTCAAAGCCTAAAGATAGATCCTTTGCTGCTAAGGGACTATTCTTGCGACATGGTAGAGACTATTCTTGCGACATGGTAGAGACTAGGGAGAAATGTAATTGAATTCCAATCCTCACCTAAAAAGATTCTTTTTTGGCCGAATCACTGCTAGATCAGAGCTCTTTCCTATGCTGGTAGAGTGGCAGATACCAGTTCATTAAATTTCTATCCCTGCATAATATTCTCTGATGACCCTTCATTAGATGAAGTCATGGAAATAATCTTATGAATTACTTGTGGGTTTTTAATGCATGCCCATGTTCATAGACATGCTCACAATTTCAAAGAAAGCGAGTATTGTTCAGATTGTCCACAATCTTCACGGCATAGTATTAGATTATAGGCGCAAAGGAAGATGATTAATGATGTAGTCATAGAGTCGGCAAAAGAAGGTGATAATATTTCTCATCTTTTTTTTAGACCCTTGTTAACATTTCAACCACTGATAAAGTCATTTCTTTATTTGGTTTTTTGTTACTTATACTCCAAGATGTTAAAAGAGGTTCTATTTTTACCATACCATCTACATTGGCTCACTAGCAGCAATACGATTGGGATCCCTTGTCTTGGTTGGCTGAAGAAGTGAATCACTAAATTTCATGAGCTGGGGCAAATTGATTGGCCCTTTTTAGTAGTGTTTAAATGTCAGCTATAGTGACATTCGATGGATTATAATTGATTTCTCTTTGTTTTGTGCGTTTAGGTGACTTTTCGATGCCTTCAATTTCTTTCTCTCCTTCAACATAAAATCTCCTCATCTTTTTCTCATGAACAGATTCAATTTTGCTGTATTTCATCAGGTAAAGTTATCTATCTCCCTTCATTCATCTTCATTTCATCAGGTAAACTATGTGGTTAAGTTGATTGTTACTTAATTACTTTGATTCTGGGCAATTCGGGCGTGACTTAAGGACTGATTTTGCTGAAGCTTCTAAATTGGGGAACTCTAAAATGTAAGTTTCACATTTATCTTTGTTTGAATACTGGTGGTTTAAAACTTTTAGTTTTTTCCCCCAAATATTTGGTTCGAAATAGGGTTTTCAATTCCAGGTTCTAGGATTTGTGTTGATTTTTTTTTCTTTTAGTACATCTAGGGTTTTAGAATTCGGAGGGTAAGATAATCATTGTCTAAGTTCTTTATTCTCATTTGATTTTGCTACTTATGAAAATTTTCTATATATTTAAATGTTCTTCAAAGTTGTTCTTGATTCAATTGTATCTTGGTTTTGGGTCATCTGATCTGAAAGCAAACTATGAATTCTTGAAAGTTACCTCATCTTAGATTTTTTTTATATTAGTTAATAGGTTGGTGTGTGTTGTGAGTTGTGACTGTGTAATAAACTTGAAATGAGCTTTGTCTTCATGCCTTGATGGGCCCTCTGCTTGTAGTTGTTGAAAAGTTAGTTGCCTTAATTTTCCTCTTATGGAATTACACCTGCAACGCAAATTATTAGGTACAATCCTCCCTACCTAGCAAAATACAACCCCCCTCCCCTAGCTTATGTGYCACATGATTTATTTRCCTTCCCCTATTATCTCTCACGCATGATTTTTTTTAAAAATAAAAAATCATTAATTAAATAAAATTAGATAGATATAAATATTTGACAACTAATAAAAGCAATGGAGGGGGGGTTGTATCTTACAATGTAGGGAGGTTTGTATAATATAGGCTTTGCACCTGCAGAGGTGGTGCTGTTTATACTCTATTGTGGGCTTGATTTCAGGGAGTTGGAAGGTAAGCTACTAAGCCGATGGTTCATAATTTCGTAGCTATCACAGGTGATAAATAATGTTACTAATCTACTGAGCATTGTTGGACATTAAAAGGATGCAATTTGAAGTTCAAGTTTTGCTAGCTATGTGTGCTCGGGCTAGAAAATCACATACTTGCTCTCTTATATCTGTAATTTTAATCTTTTTTTAATGCTCAGGCCTTGTTTCATAGATATATGTAGTATATGATGTAGAATTGCTTTTTTGTTTGCATTTGTGCACGCATTATGTGAGTGCATCCGTTAGTATCCATTTCTATCTGATGCAAAGAAACTTTAATTGAAATTTTTGTTTCTCGGTCTGATCTTATTATGTTTGGTAAGATCTTAGCTAGTGGTTATGCACTTTGTATTTGTGTATATACCTTTGTCTTATTATATTTGTTGTGGTTACTATATATTGTTGTTGTGTGTGGTGCGGGTTAGTACGACCACCAAAGTAAAATTACTAGCTTAAGTCTTTGAGTTGTTCCTCCACTCTATAAATTTGAGTTGATTATAAAATGTGATTTATATTCTCAAATTTACATATTTTGACCTTACTTTATTATTTTTTACAAGGTACACAATGGTGCTTGTGATGATGGGGAAAATGTTAAGACGAAAGATGCTCCACAGATCGAAATCGTTAGAATGAGCTTGGAGTATTAAAATCAAGCAAGCTTAGCTTCAATCCTCAGATTGGTGCTTGTTATTTATTTTCGTAGTTGAACTTTTTTTAAAAACTTACCTTGTGGAACAATTTTATCTAGRTGTTGATTAATATCGTACAACACTTGTTAGATATACGTTGACGTATTATTGAATATATATTTTATTTATACTATATTTATATATAATATAATTTAATATATATTTACATTATTGTTTATTATCTTGTTTTGATTTTCGTTTCCCCTTATTGTTGGTTGTTATAGTTGTATGTAGTAAGCTATAAAAAATTGACGATGAAAAGGTGATGATGGGCTAAACATATATAGAAAATTGTCATTATCGACACATTAAAAAAAAAAAGCGTTGACAGTTTCATCACTTTTTGGAGTCGAACAAGGTATTGAAAGTCTAAACACTTAAATTGTGTTGAAAATCTCAACACTTTTTTGTGTCCTAAATTGTGTTGAAAATCTCAATACTTTTTTGTGTCCTAAAATGTGTTGAAAATCTCAACACTTTTTTGTGTCCAAAAATGTGTTGAAAGTTTCGACACTTTTTGGTGTTGAAAATCTCAACAAATTTTAGTGTCCCCAAATGTGTCAAAAGTCTCAACACTTTATAAAAAAAGTGTTGATATATTCAACAAAAAATAGTGTCGAAAATCTCAACACTTTATAAAAAATGTTGAGATTTTAGACAAAAAAAAGTGCCCCATATTGTATCGAAATTAGTCACACCCAAAATTTAGACACTATTGCTATGTGTTGAGAATTAATTTCTCAACACTTTTATGTGTTGAGAAATGGCTTAAAAAGTGTTTAATAATAACCACTGTTTTTGTAGTAGTGACTTCGTGTATTAGGGCATTGTCAACATTCAACAATGAAAAATAAGGTTAAACGAAAATGGAAATTGAGAAAATGATTCAGTTCAGGTGGTTTGGGCTAGGAGTATGAAAATGGCTACTGCATACATTCAATGCTATCCTTATAATCCCTTGCAACCTCACCATGAATCCATTTATGAGATCAACCAACACACACATTTTTCGATGTGATGCTTCTTACTCTGATCTGGTAGCTGGCATGGGAGCCTCTTACAGGGCTTCTAATGGAACTTGGAAAGCTGGCATCATTAGGAAATTTAAGGCATGGGATGTTACTGCTGCAGAACTGCTAGCTATTTATTCCTCACTTCGATGGATTGATCACATGCAGTAACATCATTGCACTTTGCTAACTAATTCACTTGTGGCAGCTCGGGACATTCAGGGTTTAATTATGATTCTTGATCAGTATACTCGCTGGTATGCACAGTGCAGGGTCCTATGTCAGAGACTTAGTGTGGAGGTGTGCCATGCAAGAAGGGAGCATGTAGGTGATGCTAATCTTTTGGCTAACCGGAGCAAGAGACGTGGAATGGAGAGCCCGTACCCCTCCCTGATTCGTGTTGATCCTTTTGTATATGATGATCAACCTATTAATATTTGTAGCTCTAACTCTTTATGTATTAAACCTCTGTCTTGTGGCTCTTTTTTGGATAACAATGTCCTGCCTCTTATCCGGTGGAATGATCCACTGCACCATGATGATGTATATGCTACTTTTTAATTATTAATATATTTGCTCCCTTCCTACCCAAAAAAATGGAAATTGAGCGAAATCCTCATGCTCAACATAAAACAGTGCTGCCATATTACACGTTGTCAGGTGGCACAATTCAACGCTTGCACTTTTACTTAAAATGTTGCACTATTTGTAAGGTTAATATCTCAAAATCTACTTTTTTTTCAAAAAAAATCAAAATTTCTATTTTTTCCCCTCTATAAATAGAGACACATTTTGATATACTTTTTAAAAAAATCAACCTTATTTCCATTATATTTCCATTACTTTGTAATAATCCAAAAAAATCACTAAACCACTAAAAAATTCGTAAGTATGGGATAAAATAAAGTGAGGTAGGGAAAACATGTAACAATTATGGACGCTAATTACAATTAATCACATTAATCATAATTAAGTACGGGTTAATCATTCGGTAATCAAAATATAAATTGAAGGATAAAATAAAGTAAGGTAGGAAAAAAATGTTCAACCATTTATTTTTGTTCATGATTAGGATGGAAAATAATGAAAATGGTTTGATTTGTTGATGTGGATGAGAGAAAAGTGTAATAGTGACCCATAAACCTTTTATTATTTGTCATTGCTAATGGTGGTCTTCATTTTTTATCTAATATCTCTATTATATAAGGGAAAGGGAGGTGGTGGTGGTGTCCACCTAAAATTACCCTTTTACCCTTACTAATAAGTTTAATAATAATGAAATTAAGCCAAAGAAAAAAAACAGAAATCAACTATTTAATTACTTCAAAATTTATAAACTTGACACAAATATAATCGTGTCAATTAATACATGTTTCAAAGTCAACATCATTTAACACTTATTTTGATTTTTACAAGGAAAATTGGTATTTATTTGAAATGGTACTAAAAATTATTGTTATTACTCCGTGAGTAAATACCACAATTCGCTATCATCAATAAGTCAATTTTGTGCATATTGAACATCATATAACCATAAAACAATTTTCAGTTTGATTCATTTACACTATGTATGTATCAAGCACAATAAAATGTTAACAATGTATTATTATATGCATTATTTTTTCCCTTCAATAATAAAATACTCTTTTTTAGATTTTCGTTATATTAAATTTCAAAGTCTAAGATAATTGGAAGAGTTACCGCACGCATCGCGTGCATGYAAAACTAGTGTTATTTAAAGTATTTTTTTTCTATTATTGATCATAGACTTAGACATGCCGAGGTAAAAATCATGGAAAAAAGATTTATTTTTTCTTGATTTTTCCCCTTTATTGTTATCTTATACAATACAAAACTTTTTTTAAATAAAGTAATAAATTGCAATTTTATTCATAATTTGTAGAGTTATTATATTCCACAAATAAATTCGGTACTAGTATTAATTTACAATTTTATTCATTTTTCATTAAATATCATACATACGTAGATGGATCATAAATTTAAAAAAAAAACAGTTGTTAGAAATTCAAGATGATATAAAATTATTTTTTACCTTGACGTATCTAAGCGTATGTGAAAACCTATGTACTGTATATTGTTTTACTTATTAATTTTCTCCATGTATTATTTCTTTATGCATTTCAAATTAAAGTTCTCACGACACAAATTAAATTGCAATTTTATTTTAAAATTTAACATTCCTTATGAATAAATTAGTAATTATATATATCGGGAATTGTGTGGGTTCTGAACTAGTAACTAAATAATAAGTTTGTGAGTTTTGACTTTTGATTAATTAAAATAAGTTYAAAAGTGATGTAGGGATTTTATACTCCCTTTTTAGAGTCTTTTTCTATTCTATTTTCATAATTTTGAGTTAGTTTTGTCTTTATCTAGAGTCGTTGTCCTCATTTCTTTCTGTAACTATGTAACGGGCGCTTTTAGCGTTTTTGTCGCCTTTTCTCTTCTATTTTGATTGGTATTGCAGGTACACATTTGATGAGCATGGTTAGGAGTTTTCTTGGACAGTTTTTGCGTTGTTCGAGACTCGAGATTATAGTCTGTGTCACCTTTAGTGAAGTATTGGAGCTTTTTGGAATTGGACACTTTTGGATGCACTAGGCAACTTCAATCGATCATAACTTTCAAGGAACTTGTCATTTTTATGTGATTCTACTTGGAGGTGAAACTTCGTCTCGATAGCTTTGAAACGACTAGTCATATTTCAAATTCCGATAAAAAATGAAGAAGTTATGACCATTCGAATACTGATTGTAGAGTAGTTTTGGCTAGTAATGGCCGCTACTTTTTAAAGTAGTACCCAATTGCCCACTACTCTGCACGATTTGAGCTCTTGGTTGCTTTGGGCTTTTGTTTAATGATCTAAGGGGTATAATAGACCTATTGATAAATACTCCCATATTTTTGTAGCAATGTATCCAATAGCATTACTAGTAACTTGGTATTCTTGGTTTTCATATTTTTAGTCATTTCTAAATACTCTTTTATTTATCTTTTGCTTTCACACTTGCAAGCTTCTATTCTTCTTCTTCAACCTTSATATTTTGCTTGTAACTTGGTTRTCTTGGTTCATCTTCTATATTTAAATTAATGGTATGATTAGCATGTATGTTATTGTTGTTATCATGTTTTTAATGGATTGTGAGTAGTTTATTTTAGGGTTTGGGTGAAACCCTCAAATTCACCATGTAACACTTGTTTGCTTAAGTTGTGATTGGGGTTTTGAGACTTGTTTAATTAGGAGGTGCTTATGCTAATGGCTATAATTGATCACCATAGTTGTTTTACTAGGTTCACCAACGAAGGAACGAGAGTTGAAGTTTGAGTGTTGACTCCCCCTAACTAGTTTAGTGAAACAACCATGAYAATAGAGACGGGAACTAAGCYAWGTTACTAGCTTTCGTGATGTGTGCTTAAGACTAATCTTGCACTTAAGCCATGAGAATAGGTCTTAAGGAGTGTGTGTGGTTCACCTTACTAGCTCGAGAGAGTAGTCCTAAGTTCCTAGAAATCTCCCCTTGTCGTCAATCCCTTGACTCACGCACGATCCTAAATTTGCTACCCGTTACATGTGTGGTTTGAGATGTGAAACCTAAATCCTAGTCCCGTTAATTGTTTGTTAATCACCTTTAAGCTAGTAGTGTTCGTGACATCACCACTGACCTAGTCTTGGCTTAACTTGTTACTCGAGAGCAATCCCGTTTTGTAACATCTTCTTTGCCAGTAGTTTAATGAGACCGAGTTAGATTTTATCTTTGGTAGCCACAACGACATGTTATCAAAAGGGGAGCAAAATAATACCCCTTATAAACTTACAYTTTTACCCTTAGTAAGTTT
This sequence comes from Bassia scoparia, assembly GCA_008642245.1. Taxonomy (NCBI): domain Eukaryota; kingdom Viridiplantae; phylum Streptophyta; class Magnoliopsida; order Caryophyllales; family Amaranthaceae; genus Bassia; species Bassia scoparia. The sequence continues at coordinate 88,358 of SNQN01000052.1, read as the reverse complement.
TTAAAATRAAAAATTCAAACAACATACCAAATAATCTCATGCCAAACATAATTTGTAGCTCATACGAAACCATAAGAAARGAAAACAATTATTTGAATCTCTTTTCTACCTACGTCAAAATTATGTATACCAAACACCCCGCGAGATAGCATAGCCGCATAAGTGGTGGGCCAAATATAATAATATAGTAGTTAAGTTACCCTCATGTTCAAAGGCTATTATACAAACCCCCTACATTGCAAGATACAACCCCCCTCCCCCTAGTATACACGTGACCATAGTTTATGAATTATTTATTTTTTTTTTTAAAAAAAAAAACCATGTGTGAGAGATAATAGGGGGAGGGAAATTAATCATTCGAGAGATAATAGGAGGTTGTATTTTGCTAGGTAGGGGGGATTGCACCTAATAATTTGCGCTTCATGTTGTGATGTTGTCAGGCCCAAGTGCCTCCCATAACTCCATAAGTCATAATGGGCCTTTGTCCACTTTTCATGCAAGGTAACTTTACCAGTTTTCTGAACCAAGTAAGCCCACCAAATCAAAACTGAGTATGAAAACAGTGATAACTAAGGCCTCGTTGGTATTACAATGATAAATTTATTTATTTTTATTTAAAAGGTATGTGATAAAGATAATAAATAGTTAAAAACTATTGAAATCGTGATAATATTGAAAATTGACACCATAATTAAATGTCTATATCACTTCTTTTATTTTTTTATTTTGTGATTTTAATTTCAAAAAATCGAAAGTTGAAAACAATTCACGAYCACCTATGTATTTTYGATTTTCTATATAACGCCCTTGAGTATTCGACTTTTSTAGGCTTTCCAAATAGAAAGCACTGCATACAACTTCAATTTGTAATCACATGGTATCCTTCAAGTCTAATTAATAATTATATAGTATCCTTGTTATTATATACACATTTTTTTTTTTTGTTTAAGTCAGTCTAAAAAATATGTCAATTCATACCATACACTACTACATATTAGACATTGTTTAACTGGATACCATTTCAAAAAAAATCCAAGCTTCAGAACTGGACTCAGTTCAAAGCGAGTCTAATTTTTTTGAAACCCGAACCGAATTAATTTGTACCCAACGAGTCTCATGAGAAACAGGGTACTGTGCTGTGTAGCCATAATTTTTTCTCACCCCTACAATAACACTTCTTAAACAGTAATAATCATTACAACATCCATAAACTACGAAAGTATGAACCACCACAACCCCCATAATCTAACGTAGAAAGGTCAAGTATTTAGGGTATCATATGAAATCAATTACATTTATCCATTACAAACTCCTTATATTCTTCCCAAATCTCCAAACTTTATTTTCTTTATTTATTTAAAGTTTATTTTTTTTATATTACATGTAATTCATTAGCACTTTCATATACGAGTACTATTTTTTGAATAAATAATCCAAATTTTGATCAATAAAAAATTACGTGATTAATATTACTCTATCATTCTTTTACGAGGTACTATTTTAGTTTATCATTCTTTGTATTTCAGATTAAAAATCAAAAGCACTATTAAGTACATCAGATACACATAAATTTACAATGCATCAGTTATAGTGGACCCTTTTGGTTAATATAGTAACCCTTTTTATCAATATAGTGACCTTTATTATTTATCACTATGTTGATGTAAAGTGAAAATGAATCACTATATTGATATAAAGGGTCACTATATAATATTAAGGGTAACTATATGTATATTGCTTGATGAACAATAAATTTACGTACATCTGATGCACTCAATACCTTCTGAATCAAGAATATAACTCTTTTGTCATCTCTCTTCTCCCTACTTCTGGAGTTCTGCTATCTCTCTTCGACTCTTCCTCCTTTTTCTTCCTTATTTACTTTCTAAATAAAGTACTATCTATTAGTAACCAAAGAGAACATTTGGTGATTAAGAAAACACCGTATAGTTCGTAATTTTCTTAGTGCTAAGAGAGTCACAAGTATGGAATGAGAATCAATGCTAGGATCTTCTGAAACTGTATTATATATCAAGTTCACTAAAACCTATTCGATTCAACTTTGGATGCTAGGCTGTTAATTAGGTCACTAATCACTTCAAAAATAAGTAAGATTAAGAATAATTAATGAGACAAAAACGGGATTATGAAGCATATTAGTCTTGCCTACTTTAATAGACACACACTCATCCTTTGTAAAATGTAATCAGAAGTTATTATATGCATCAGATGCACAATAAATTTATTGTTCATCAAGCATATAATTACCCTTTATATCAATATAGTGACCCATTTTCACTTTACCTCAATATAATGATAAATAATAAGGGTCACTATATTGATAAAAGGATTACTATATTAACCAAAAGGTCACTATAATCTAATGCACAGTAAATTTATTGTGAATTCGATGTACCTAATACTTTGTAAAATGTAATTGATCGAAAAACAAGACTACTTTAATTTCTTCCCTCTTTGTAAAGCAATCTAATCCTTCTTAGCTCGTGATGCTTAGACTCTTCCTTTCCTTTTGAGTTTCTAAAGTGCAACCCTTTTTCTTTTCAATTTATATTAGACTACTTGATTTTCTTTCTTGACTCAAATTCTCACAATGTTGAACTTAAAAAGACTACTCAAAACTAATTTAATTAATTAATTAATCATGCTTTAACAAAGTATATAATGTGGCCCAATTATTAACCAAATGCCACGAACTAATTAATTTGGACCCAACAACGGTTCAAAGAAGAGGAAACAAAATAAACTATTATTGTTATTTGTCTTTTTATCACTTACTAATGTTACTATGATCATTATGATGATTTGTTTAATCAACAAAATGATGTATGAAATGGTCAGCTTGTTTGACTAAGATCATCAATTGGAACTTAATTTTTTAAAGTTTATGGGCTCGAAAAGATTAACTATGTTTAGTCAAATTCACTTTATTCTTTGTTATCATCCCACTTCGGTTTTAATGCAATTAGATTCAACAATTCCACTCTTAATTATACCAATTAATTGAGTCCAAATCCTCTATGTCYTGTCTCATTCAATTCGATTGGTCTACCATCTATACCAATTTAAATATCAATATTTAATTATTTATGACACAATAGTGAGGTAGAGAATTTGGACTCCAATTAATTGGCAATAAACTTACAGCATAGTGTAGTTGATTAGATTTTTTATTATTTTTATTGAGTATACTATGGCCCTGTTCTTTTCAACTTATTTTCAGTAATTATTGAATAAGATGGGTTCAGATAAATTCAGTTCAGTACTAATATGTATAATCATTACTTTTTTTTTTTTCTCACAAAATAAGTTCAGATAAGTAGTAATAAGTACATATAAATACAAATAAGTTGAAAAGAGCACACCATATATAAGTATCAACTCAACTCGATTTTGGTAGTAATATATGATTGAGCTTAATTTGTTTTCATGTTAAGATAATCCACTTGATTTGAATTATAATTATGGCTCAATCCAAATAAATTATTCAACTAATTAACCTTSTGGATTTCGAGGGATAATTCTATTTAAAGCTTCATTTTCGTCTGCAAGAGATTATGAAATTGAATRTCATCCCTGTCATTATAGTTTATTAAACACCAAAAAATTATTTAAGTAACCTTGTGATCGATATGGGGCATCCCTTTAAAATTTTAATGAAAAAAAATTGAAGTAGTCTTTGATTTGGTTAGTTGTTGATGTGGACGGTCAAATTAGAATGAAGAAAATGGCGAAGGTCTTGACGTTTGATGTAGGCTAATGCTTTCAATTAAGGGGACAATTTGTCCATCTATAACACAACAATTTGTGATTACATTTGTTATCAATTAAATAAGTAGATTAATTAATTAATTAGTGAAAAAAAGATGGCTTATGTTTGAGCATAAAACTTTTTATTCAAACATTTTTGCTCAAGGCAAATTTGGGGTCCACTCAAGTACTAACTCTCTAGAAATTTGGCCTTTTTTGTTTTTCTTCTCTTAAGGTGATTTGGCCTTAGCTAGTTTGCTTAGAGACAACAATTATAGGTTTTGCGTTTTTTTCAAATTAAATACCTAATTAGCAAAGTAATCAACGATTCAACTTAATGTCATCACTTTAACCCGTGGACACTCTAACTTAATATTCTACTGTAAAAATGAGTGGTCGATAATGAAATTAAATTTGAATCGATGATCTTTGTGTCAAATCAACTCTTTATACTTTATCTGATCTTAATCAAATGCTAAACTCGATGGTTGAAATCTAAAACTAATATCTATACCTCGTCCATAATAATCAAATACTCCGTATATCGTTCTGGTCGAATAATTAATTGGATTACTAAACATCGCCCCCATTTTACTTACTTTCGCCCCTATTTCATTCATGTTCTTCCTATTTTACCCTTGCGTAAACTAAATCCATTTTGCTCGTTCTCCTCCGTCCATTAGCCTAAGACGACAATACAACTATAGCATTGTGTAGTTGATTAGATTTTTTTTTTATTTTTTATTGAGTATACTATGGCCCTGTTCTTTTCAACTTATTTCAATACTTATTGAATAAGATGAGTTCAGATAAATTCAGTTCAGTACTAATAAGTATAATCATTATTTTTTTTCTCATAAATAAGTTCAGATAAGTAGAAATAAGTTCATATAAATACAAATAGTTGAAAAGAGCCAACCCTATATAAGTATCACTCAACTCGATTTTGGTAGTAATATATGATTGAACTTAATTTGTTTTCATGTTAGATAATCCACTTGATTGAATTATATTATGGCTCAATCCAAATAAATTATTCAACTAATTAACCTTCTGGATTTCGAGGGATAATTCTATTTAAAGCTTCATTTTCGTCTGCAAGAGATTATGAAATTGAATTCATCCTGTCATATAGTTTATTACAAAAAAATATTTAAGTACCTTGTGATCGATATGGGGCATCCCTTTAAAATTTTAATGAAAAAAAATTGAAGTAGTCTTTGATTTGGTTAGTTGTTGATGTGGACGGTCAAATTAGAATGAAGAAAATGGCGAAGGTCTTGACGTTTGATGTAGGCTAATGCTTCAATTAAGGGACAATTTGTCCATCTATAACACAACATTTTGTGATTACATTTGCTATCAATTAAATAAGTAAATTAATTAATTAGTGAAAAAATGGCTTATGTTTGAGCATAAACTTTTTATTCAAACATTTTTGCTCAAGGCAAATTTGGGGTCCACTCAAGTACTAACTCTCTAGAAATTTGGCCTTTTTTGTTTTCTCTCTCTTAAGGTGATTGGCCTTAGCTAGTTTGCTTAGAGACAACAATTATAGGTTTTGCGTTTTTTTCAAATTAATACCTATTAGCAAAGTAATCAACTATTCAACTTATGTCATCACTTTACCCTGGACACTCTAACTTAATATTCTACTGTAAAAATGAGGGGTCGATAATGTAATTTGAACCGATGATCTTTGTGTCAAATCAACTCTTTATACCTTATTTGATCTTAATCAAATGCTAACCTCGATGGTTGAAATCTAAAACTATCTATACCTCGTCATAATAATCAAATACTCCGTATTACATGAATTTAAAGGCTACATATATCGTTCTGGTCGAATAATTAATTGTAAAAAGTCCAACTTTTGGGGACTCTGATGAGGAATGAGACAGCTAATAATGAATAGGAGTACTATATATGCCGGACACGAGAGGGAAAAGTATCTTGATTGCCATACGTGTGATGAATTATATTAATGACTTTGGCTAATCATAAATTAATCACTAAATTTACACCAATCATTATGTTAACTCAAACCACCCCCTAG
>SNQN01000052.1:14692-82509 GCA_008642245.1 Bassia scoparia | reverse complement strand
GCCTATAATAAAATTTACTGGTACTGGTTCTAATTCACCATAGGCTTAATTAAATAGACCGGCGTTATTTGTATGATAATTTTTTAAGTATCGTAATACTCCCACCGTCACACAATTGTGAAAAGTCAAATGTTTCTATAATTGTGTGACGGAGGGAGTATATATCTTATGTTCTCAATTACTTGACGAGGTATTGATTTAGCAGTAAAATCAAGTGATATGTATAATAAGTCACAAGTTTAAATGATACCTCATAGTTTTTTACTGAGTACAATAATATGTGATGATGTGGTAGATTAGCGCTTAAAGTACCTAATAATCTTAACCTTGGAAGTTGGAAGCATGGACACTTCGCCAAGGTCCCGTGTCTCGTCCGTGTCCGACTGTCCGATACACAAAAAAACGTATCCAATTTTTTTATTATATTTTTAGACACATGGACATTGAAAAAAAAAAACATGCCAGACACGTATTGGACATGTATCAGTGTAGCACACACATTTTCGAGAACAATACTTGTTTTCTCTCATCCCAAACTCAAACCCTAACATCCTTTATATCATTTTCTCCCCAAAACCCACTAAATTAACTCAAACCAATATAGTTCCTCTTTTCTCTCATCATTTACGTTGCTCCTAGCTAGAACTCTTTTTTTTCCCTTCCAATTTACGCCGATCCTTGTCGATTCGCCGACTGCTGCTTTACTTCAATGATTTGTTTGGTTTGTTTGATTTTGTTTCGCTTAAATTTTAATATTTTTATCGCGTACAATTGAACTTATTTCAATTTTTATGTAAGAGTGATATTGTTCAAGTGTTGATTTACCTATATTAAATACAAGCATGTAATTAAATTATTTTCAATTTAAAAGAGTAAACATACAAGCATGTAATTAAATTGTATGTTTACTCTTTTAATTAATTGAATTGTTCCTTTCTTGCAAAAAAAAAAAAAATTATCTTTAATTTAATATATTTATTATATTATTATTTTTAGTGTTCGCATGTCCGTCATTTTTAAGTTGACGTCTTCTAGTATCCGTGTCGTGTTCGTATTCGTTTTGGTACAACCTAGATCTTATTAACGTCATAATAATAATAATGTCTTAATGTACTCCATATACTAGTAGTATTAACCAAGTAGAGTTGTCTTGAGTGCTTAAGGACCTCAATCTCCTTAACCAAGATCTCAAGTTTGAGTCTTAGGAATGGAAAAAATTCTAGTTGGAAGAGATGTTGTCCATCGAGGTACCCCTGTAAACTCCCGTGGGAGATTAGTTCACTCGTCAAAAGTGGTGGGAACTCCTCGTAATAGTACCAAAAAACAATATACGAGTAGTATTATTTTATTATTTTTTGTGTTAAGAGAGTCACAAGTAGAGATGGCAATGGGTTGGGTCCGCCTAGACCCATACCCAGACCCGCTCATTTTTTTGAGATCCAGACCCGACCCATATCCGTTGGGTCTGAAAATTTTGGACCCAGACCCAAACCCACAGGGTCTGATGGGTCTATGGGTCCTTACAAGGTCCTAAATGGGTCTTTTTTAATTTTTTTAAAATCGAACATTTTAATTTAATTAATTGTTTTACCCTATTTTATATGTTCGTACTAGCGACGACAATTACTTAAATATTAAAATGACTCATAAAACCTTAACATATCAAACTCAAAGTCACAACGTACACGTTGTTTACACAATATCATCATCAAAATACATAAATTATCGCTAGTTCAACTCAATAGCTAGCTTCAAACACATACAAAATCATGTTAATTCATTCCACAAAGTTTAGGGTGTGTGTGTGTAAAAAAATATATATATATATGGGTCCATGGGTAGGGTCTGGGTCTGATGTTTTGGGACCCGACCCATACTCGACCTATTCCTCTTTGGACCCAGACCCGACCCAGATCCAATGGGTCTAAAATTTCTAAACCCAGACCCTTATAAATGGGTCTGGGTCTAGCGGATCTGGGTTGGGTTTAGGACTCATTGCCATCTCTAGTCACAAGAGCGAAAATGACGATTAATCCCAAAATGTCCTAAAATCGAGACAAAAACTTTAACCACTTGAGTTATCCGTCTATCCCTCACTTTCATACGAGTAGTATTAGTTTGTATAACATAATGACATTGGGGTTTGCCAAAAACAAAATCAACTAGCCGTATTAAATAATCAAATGCACCCTCTTTTTTGTTTTTAATTATAATTTCTCACATAACATTATATTAATTGCACTATTGTTTGTTCATATAAGCACATAGGACAAGATTGGGTTCAAAGTTGTTAACAGAAAATTGCAAAACCGACTCAACTCATCCCTTAATTAGCTATGTTTTAAGAATTATGGAGACCATAACTAACAATAATTATCAATTGATTTTACAATAAAATGTAACTCTACTTAATTTCTACGTACTCCTCCGATTTGAGGTTTTATCGCTTTATTGCGAGATTACTTTCAAAGAACAAGTAGCAATTATTGTCTTACATATGTGATATTATTTCCATGCATAGATTCGAGTTACTTAGTTATGTACTCCGTATGTATACTTCATATAATTGTAGTGATCGATAATCACCATATTGAAGGTATTAGATCAAAATTAGTCCCCAATCAGAATTAAATTAAAATCATTAAAGTCACACAACCCCATGTACTAATCAATTTGTTGATCATCAATTATTCATTGTTTATAAATAAAAGAAATCATAAAAAAAAACCAAGAAAATAACAAAAACAAAATGCCAGATTTTTGGGGTTGCCTCAACTTATAATATAAGTATATCCCAAACTTTATACTAACAACAAGTACTAATAAATCAAATTAAAATTAGCTCCTCTGACAATTCTCTGTATTTACAATCATTTGTGGGATAAGAGTCATAAACCACCTTCTATTTCTATTTTTTTCCCCCTTTTTCTATATTTTATTTGTAAAATAAAAAAAAGGCAAMAAAMWAAAYWAAAATAAAATAAAATAAAAATTAATTCTTCATCATCCTAAAGGCCAGTTCTTCAAGCTCACCCATGTCATTATGTGACCTCTTCTTTCCAACAATACCCTCAGTCTTGGCTTGAATTACACCACCATAGTCTTGCATTGCCATTATCATCATTGCATGATGATCTTGATGATGATGATTATGATGATGATGATGATGATGATGATGGCTCACATTTTGCTGGTCAATTGAGTCAAGTGAGCTTTGAGGTGAAATGGGATTATTAATATTATTATTATTATCATAACTATGATTATGATTAGTATCATTATTATTAGTATTATGATGAGGTGGACCACTTTGAGTAGTCTGAAAAACTGCATTTTGGATGTTTGCATAACTGCTACTGTTGTGATTTCCTTCTGCTACTCTTGCTGTTGCTGTTGTTGTTGCTGTTGTTGTTGCTGTACTCCATTGATTTGCCATGTTCTTGTTGTTATCTACTAAACTGTTTGCTATTTGTGTTTTTGCTTGCATTAGTTGTGCTTGCAAATATGCCACCTGATCATTAAACAAAATTACACARTTAATTAATCAATTTTCTCTAAATTAATTACAATACTACATAACAAAACTGAGTCTAATATACCAAGATCAAAACACTTTATTTGACCATACATTAAACATTTGTGATAAGTTCATAACATACATGAGTATATGTAATAATGACATTTGTGTTTAATTATTATAGAAATTAAACCACGCACKTTAATTTYYYTKTGTTCGGATCACTTTATATTTACTTATCTGAATTTATTTATTTRAAAATAATAAGTTAAACAGAACAAARTTGTTATCGATCTTGTGTTTGCTAAATGGAAKAATAATTATTATGAAAGTAGTTTAGATTGAATTTTCACCTTAGCATAAACTATGTATATTGTGGGATGTAGGGATTTCATAAGAGAGCATGTCATAAAAAAAATACTTACAAAATTGTTATGTTCTTGTATTATCTGAACTTAATTATCAGAAAAATTGAATGAATTTTCACATTCATGGATATTTTTATGTGGTAGAATTTTTTTGGATCATAATGAGAAATAATACTTCATTTTTTGAAGTATATAATCTAATTCATGACTAATATGATCCTCAAATAATTCTCCTAGTAAAGTTAATTAGTTTACCTGTTGTTGTAAGGCAAAGATGTGTGCAACACAACCATAAACCGGGTCACGGATCCGGGCCTGGGCTTCATAAGCAATAGTAACAACAGCCTCACAACGGTCATGCACCGGAAGGTGTAGGAGTAGCTTAGACACATTACTAGCCCCAAACACCTTGTGCGTGTATGGCAGCGAAACGGGCCGGCCCTTGTTCGGAGCAGAAATACGGGGCGAAAACGCAATCGGCCGCGCATTTTCGCCTTAGGAACTTGCATGCTCCACAAGGTGATCCTGCCCCGGCTGCCATACTACTCATACCTCACTTAATTAAGGAGATGATGAAGAACTAATTAAGCTAATTGATGAAGTTGGAAACTAAAAGAAGACTTTTTAGTTAAGAGGTTTTTTCTTTTTTCTTTTTTTTGGGGTGATTCTTAAGCACACGAGTGTACTAGGAAAGGGTGCAAAATAAGGGGGGTTTGGTAAGTGCAATACTAGTACTAGTGTACTACTACAACATGCAACAACAACAACTACTACTACTAATTAGTAGCTTAATGAGAAGTGGGGTTGGATCATAATAAGAAGAGGGTTATATCTTATATATATGAAGGAAAAGTGGCACATTTGAGGGCCCTTAATGTAGGGTTTTAGGGGAACATTTGCTAATGGTTTTTAGTATAATAATATGTAACTAATTAGGAAGAAGTTTTAGTAGTAGTAGTTTTTATTTATTTTATTTTTCTTGTTTTATATGCTTCTATGTTTTAGAGGCTCCATCATTGTTTTCTWTAACTTAGACAATGAGAAGTGTCATAATGTCATATTATATTGTAATCTTGTGTATAATTTTAAAATGCAAATTAAAGTCCATTGAGAATAGTAGAGGGCAACCAAGCTAGAAGAGAGACCCATGACTTCTAAATTGCACAAACTATGTTGGAATTTGATCTTAAAACCATTAATTTTGTTTGGAAGATTGGGGGATGAATAAAAACAATTTTAACGACCTTAATTACAATATTGTAGGTATTGCTTCTAAAATGCTCTTAATTTGAAATAGAGGTGATCATCAATTGCTCGACTTACAAGTACAATCCAATTTGTTTTGAAAACGTGCGGGTTTTGGCAAAGTGAAAAATACAATTTTATGCCTAAAAACTTTCTTTAACTTGCAAAGATAATTGCCATAGCTAGTTTAGCGGGTTTGAGCAAAACTTGGCTAGCAAAAGCCTAATCCTATGTGAACTTTAATCACCTCTAGGTTTGAGCAAAACTTTACTAGCAAAAACCTAATTCTGTTTGAGTAAAACTTTACGAGTAAAAATTGACTTAAATTGTTTACCACTTGAGTCAACTCTTGATGGTTACGTCGACATATATAATTACGAAGACAAATTTAATTTGAGCTAAAGGAAAGCTACTACAATAAATGAATGGAGTAATTACAAAGAAAGGAAAACTAATAAAAAAATGAGCTTGGAGTGACTAAGATGAGTTAAGTTCACTTGATATTGAGTACACTTTTGCATAGCAAATATAATATTGTAAAGATAATATGATGATGTATGATTAATTAAAATAATAGTGGTAGTGTAGTTCATGGTTTAGTCGAAGTTTGGTCTCATTTGAAAAGCTTTTTTCCTTACTTGTTTATATAATTAATTAATTAATTAATTAATTAATTATGTATTTAATAATGTCTAAGTTTGATTTTAAGGGTCTCTTTGAGTTCATTTTTCCGCCGAACGCCGCACCTGGGAAACTGCTTTCATTTGTTTGTTTTCTGGCCTCTCCTCACCTCCACCTGTAATATCTATCAACTACCTTTCTTTTTCTTCACTTCTAAATTTCTTCTTCAAAGATTATACAAGTAATGGTAAAAAAAAGTGATTGCAAATTTGTAAGTATATATCAAGTGAATTGTATGAGTGATGATATAAGTTGTCAATCGTGTTTGGTTCGCGCCAGCCATATGGGAGTGCAAGTTCACTTTACAAGATCCGGAAAGTTTCATCTATAAATCATATGACAATGAGCGAGGGAAGTAGTATTAGTCTTATTAATTCTAAGTGGAATTTATTACCACGAAATTTATCATTAATATCAACGTGAGATCGACAACGTATCACACACATACTAACATGTGGCCTGGTCTGTGCATGAGTTCGATATAAGTCAATATGTGTTATAACTTTGAAAAGAATAGGAGTACTTGTACTTCAATTCATAAAGATAAATAAAAAGTCATCAATAATTTTTTGACCAATAATAAATCTACATATTAAGAAATCAAGAGTTGTATCCATATTATATAAGCATACATGGTCAATGAGCAAGCTACGTACTCCGCTTATGATCATTTGACTTTGAGGTGAGATATTTCTATCTTGCGAAGTGAACTTGCATTGTTTCATGTCAAGTTTTAGCCCTGACTAGCTCGTTTAACTATACTTCTTTCGTCTCTTTCCGAAACGGGGCCTATTTCCTTTCTTGGAATATATATATCCTAATTAAAGAACTTCCTTATTAGTAGATATTTCTAACTAAGTTCTTTAGACTTCAAACAAACAAAAGCGAGTTAGCTAGTGAATCTTTTGACCTTGGAACGAACCATGTATTGGTGAAAGAAATAAATTAAAAAAAAAAAAAATAGAAAGTTTGTGCTTTCATAATAACCTTTATTATGGTTCCTCTTTCTGCACTTAATTTGTTTTTTGTTGGAAACAAAAGTTGGTCATTACGCAAGAAGCATAATAAATAAGGAAAGTAGATTAGATTGGTGTGTAAAATTATAGGAGTACGTTGGAAATAAGTAATGTTGCTTTTGAGCACTCACTTCATTTGAAACCTAATAAAAACTTGTTCCAATGTCTTAGAGTCAGTTACAATTCGATCAAATTTTGAGCACCTATTTATTGCTAGCTACCAATTACCATGCCTTTTCCCTTTGATTTCTTCCTACTGTATAAGCTAAGGCACATTACATCAGGGTTTAACCGACTAGAGTTGGCTTGAGTGCTTAGGGTCAGGTCTTGGGTTCAAGCTTTGGGAATAAAAAAATTCTAGTTAGGAGGGATGCTGCCTATTGAGGTATCCATGTAAACCCCCCAAACGATTAGTCTACTCACCAAAGACGCAGGAAACTCCTCGTAGTAGTACTTAAAAAAAAATACATTAGGGGTTTGATTTCTTTGTAACTACTACCGACAAATGGGGAAAAGGAGGAGAGAATATATAACTCTGTATATAAAAAAAACAAAGTTCAAGTGTGGTTTCATTTCAAAATTATATGGTTATGACTTGTTTTGAGTATAATTTAAAAGGGAAGTAACACGAGAAATTGTTAGGAGACCATTATCCACCCCGATACTATCCTTTTTTAAAATATTCACACTTTACATATGTATGTATTAACATATATGAACAACATAATAATTATAGTATAACCCTACTAAACTAATTGGTGTGTGAAAATTATTGCTTAAAGGAGTAGTATTAAGCATGAGTCATTGAAGCTAAGTTCACTTTATCATTACTACTCAAGCCATACAACTACACAAGCATGCATAAACTATAAAACATTGGACTTTCCTCTTTCGTACGGTCTATTTCCTTTTCATTGGTAATGACTAAAATTGCCTCAAATTCATACCCACGTATATTTTTTGTGATCTATTTTAACTTTGATGGACATTTCATGATTTCAACTCTTCAATTCAATGCATGAAATGTTTTTACATATATATAATATATTGATTACATTAGAATTATTATTTTATAAGAAAAAAAATGATATTTGGATAGCTTATATTATCCTATAAATAAATTTACGTAATATATATTTCATCGTCTTCAATTAAGCAAATTAAAGTTGTAATTGATAGAGAATATATTAGATTTCTGGTCTTCATGAGGAGCTAATAGTTGAGGCCCAGGAATATAATATATTCTCTATCAGTAGTCATGCAATGTTATGCTTTCATCACCATATATAATTCATTTTTGCTCTACAACTAATACGACCAAAATTCTAATTTTAAGCACCACATAATATATAATTAATAAAGACGCAAATAAAAATAGAGATACTTAATTAGAAGGCACAACATTTATTAGCATTAAGGGAAGGCATATGCTATGTTTGTTAAGCTATTTGCATGTCTCCAAGAATTCAGAGATTGTGTAGAGGAAAGAACAAAAACCAGAGTCAATCATCATATCATCATATGAATGCAACGAAAGGTCCAAGCAAGTTATCAACTCATTCATGCGTCGTAAATCTTCGTCATCTTAAACCAAGGAATATGGCACCATGTATTTATTCATCACTAACTAGCTAGCTCTAATTTCGCATCAAATTAAAGTAGCATACATATAGTTGTCAATTAACTCGTTAACTCGTTATTAATTGTTATTATAAGATAGAATATATAACATATTTCTGGGCTTCAACCATCAGCTTAAGTTCTTGATTGAGATGGTCCGATTAACATTATATATTAGTTGAGGTTTTAGGTGGACGGAAATGGTGTAGATAAGATACAATAATTTCAAGGTTAATTAACTAAATTAGACGACATCCATTTAATAACATACGTACGATAACGAGGTACGTGCACAAATTAGCTAGGGCCAATAAGAGCGAGGTTTTGATGATTGATTAGTAGGTAATAAGTACATAGCTAAGCTAAGAGAAAATTAAAGAAAAGGTGACCTTCTCTCATATTTGATAAAGTAATTAAGGTCAATAGTTTTAGTTAGCAACGGTCTTATAGTATAAGTTATGACGTGATCAAACACTTATTCAATTGCATACAATCTAATATCGTCATTACTCACATGGCACACACTAGAGACTCATGAAACTTAGAAAGATTGTTCTTCGTTGAACAGATTCTCAATCAAATCATCACAAACTCACTCTAAAATATTGCATTAAAATAAATTCATGATGATAAATTACGAATTGAAGCATATATTGTGTTATATATATAAGATACGTCAAAGTTCAACGAAACCGTAATGAGAAAAACTACATGTGACAGCTATCAGCTGATTTGAATACAACAACTTATATGCAATATGTATTCGCAATGCACCCATTTAATTAATGACACAAATGAGGGCAGAGATGTTTATTAATCTCTAAATTTTCAAGAATACAAGGGAAGCTTTAACTGATCGAGATATGTATCTCTCACTCTTCGTTTACGTTTAGTATTTTCTCTGTCAAAGATTGTTTGCAATAAAAGGGTTTTTTTTTTTTTTTGCGAGATATAAAATATTCATTTGTTGCAAACAATAGTTGACGGAGTACTCATTGCGATAGTGGGTGTGTGTGGTATTGAAGTGGAAATTAGTAAGATGAAACAATAATAATGTGTCCATAAAACTAACAAATCACAAAAGAATTTTATATTGAAGCTTTATGTTGAGAAATGTAAAAATGCTATAGAACGGGGTACGAATCATGTTTTTAATTAAGACTAGGGATTTTGCTAACAAACACGGAAATACTTTAGATAGGTATGGTATTTTGTTTCCTAAATTGATTTGATATGAACTTCAATGAAATCATAACAAAATCAAGTAATGATCAGTGTCAAATCACGTAATGATCAATGCAATAACTATTTCTATTACTATTTAATATTTCTATGTTTAGATACATTGTTTAAAGTGCGCTTTAGGAACATTTCTTAGCCTTTTGCCTAGGAGTCGAGTCAGTTCGAGTGTGTAAATAATGTAGGAGTGTAGGCGTGTAGCAAGATCACATTGATTGGAATGAAGTACGTACATACTATGTTATTAAAACTTTCTAAGATACAAACGACAAATCAAAATAATAAGTATTCATAAAACTTTAGACAACATACATATGCCGTACATGAATGGCCGTTTAAGCTAAATTATAATTATAATTAGGCTTTTTTTTAGCTTAATTAATAGTACTAAAATGCTGAAAAGGAATCTTAAAACCATTGCATATTATATAATCAAAGCTTTTTTACGTCCAATAATTGGACCAAAAACATTTGCATTAGGTTAAGGAAACACCAATGCTTGACAGTGCAGATAATATATACTCCCTAGTAGATTAAGTAGAAAACAACAAGTATTATTATTGATTAATTCTTATTATTATCGTTTTATTAAATTTATTTGTATTTTAAATTTGCTTAATCCACTATTATTATTAATCTAATTGTGTCATTTATTTATTTTTTTGACAGGAATAATAAGGATTTCATTAATAAGAAATGGTCAAAAGACCCTTACAATCAATAAAAGAGAAAACAAAATTCTCAACAAAAATATAAAACACCTTAAAACTAGTTACATCGCAGTCCGCTGATACATAGTTGTTTGGGCGAACATACTTTTGTGATTTTCTGAATTCCTTTTGAGATTGTGAAACRCTAAATCTCCATTATTCAACAAACAAAAACGAAACCCTAGATAATCTGATCCTCCACAAGGGAAGACAAGAAAACTAAACTCCAAACTCTCACGAAAGGAGATAATAATAAATCAAAAACTTGGGATAAAATTTTCATAAAGAGATAGAAAAACCCWAAAATTGGGGATAAAACTCTCATAAAGAGATATCGAAAGGAGGATTATTCATGAACAAACTAACAAAAACAAAGAAATCGGAAGAAGAATTAGGGCTTACCACCATCAAAGAGATGATGGTAGCCCCGACGAATACAAAAAGAAATTAGGGTTTTTGGGAGAGATTATTTTTTTAGAGAGAGGAAAAAAAAGGGGGAGAAAATTGGGGGTGCGATTGGGATTTAATTGTGTCATTTATTTGCAACGCTCGAAGAAGATACATCATACATGATTATTCATGTTGAATATCTTATGTTTGTGAAAGACTAGAAACATTGTATGGTTTCAAAAAAGAGATTAGAAACTAAGAAAGTACTTCATGTAAAACTCACATAAAGTTAAAGTTGCCTAATCTTTGAGAGTTCAATATATAATCAAAAGAAAAGGAATAACAATAAATTAATTAAATTTTGTCTCAATGATCGTATGGTGAATGTTATTTTGTTTTCACATTTTTTTTTTTGTAAAAAAGACCTTCTTTTCTATACTTTGAAAAAAAATATTTAGATGATTATAAATTAATGTTAAGTATATGTTCATTTCTCCGATGTTACACTTACAAGTAAATCAAAATTTTGAGGAGAGAATTTTTTTAAAAAAATTTCTATAAGTATATGTTTCTTCGATATATATATTTAAAAAAAATACTTAGATCAAAATTTTGAGGAGAGATTTTTTTATTATTTTTTTTATGTTAAGAGAGCCACAAGGTTTGAGATGAGAATAGATTCCAAGACATCCTAAAACTGGGAGAGAAATTTTTACCACTTGAGCTACCTCTCACTCTCTTTTGAGAGAATTTACTAGAGAAAGAATGTAGGATGACTGAATTGCTGAATTTAGCTTCTAGTATTTGGGCTGAGTTATGTCAGAGTTTTTATTAGCCCAATTCTATAAATTTTAAAGTCAGCCCACTATAATTCAAAATAAAAAAAAAGTTAGCCCACTAAATTGATTACATACACTTGGGCCAGCCTGATTTTTTTTTTTTGGGCAACGATTAAGGCACTAAATGAGCTGGCTGCTGCCCTTGGGTTCATACTAGCTCATCATACATTTTTTTTTAAAAAAAATAAAATAAAATTCTATGAGAATCGATCCCAGAATCTGCTAAAATCGGGAAGAAAATTTTAACAACTTGAACTATCCATCACTCTCTAACTCATCCTACATGATAGTATGATACTATCAAAACTCAAATGTGAATGAGCTACATCTGTCAATGAGGAATAGAATACACAAATTGACCCCATTTATTGCAAGTCAAAGCAAATTACAATTCAAGACATATTGACAATAAGAGAGCAATTCCTGATGAATATTCATAAAGACTAAAGAGCACAATTTTGTTATTATTAGCCACATAAATCGACCTCTTAACTTGCATGAATTAGTCAAGATTATGAAAATGGACCATATTCATTCATTTTGTGGAGTCAAATACAAACTAGTCAAATAAATAAATACGGAGTAGTCTACTTACAAGTATTTGATCGAGCACAAAACCCTTTCACATCGGTACATCACATGACCGAGTGAGATTCTATTTCATCATCTTATGTCGTTGATTAACTATGAATAGTATTTTAATTTATTTGAACTTTTTTGAAATAACTATTAAATTTGTTTTTGTGAAAATAAGTAGATCGAAACGAAGTAAAAAAAATACATATCCATCATGGTAACCTCAGATATGATTTATATGAGACGAAGAAAGTAATATTTGTAGGACTAATATCTCCACACTAGTAATTAATCATTTAACTCAAAATATAAGCTTTGATTAATAAAGAAAATCTTTTTTCGTGTTGCATGTTACATCACATGATCTGAGTCAATGTCAACTTAAATTGGATTACTACTACCATTATGTGGTTTCTGTCATCCGTCAAGCTACCGCCGATCTTGAATCTCAGAGATGATGACCACTTTACATGTGAGATTCGTTATACGTACTTTTTATCTTTATTATCTACAGGCAAAAGCTAACGAGCGTCCTGGTCTTAGGTGTTATACTTCGTAGTAATAACTAAAAATAAAAATATTTAATGCATCCAAACGTTAATTACACCGATCTAAACGTTAATTTTAACTTGTGTTGTATGCCTGTATGTATCATATTAGAAAATATATTTAATTTGTTCTTATTTAACGATCCGGAGTGCTCGTTAGGAATATTGTTATACATAATGTGCTACAATTATTCTCAATCCTCGTTAACTAAGATTTTCAATACCATCATTATTAAGTCAGCATGAATTATTACCAACTGAGTGTTATCTATATATATATATATATAAAGGGTTTTCTCAGCTAAGTTAATCATCGGTATTTTACTAGTTTCAATCTTAGCTTACTTCTTGCGTTCTACTTTTATTCAACAACAACAAGAAGAAGATTATTGTCTTTTATCTTATTTGCTACACTTTTGGTAATAATTTCTCTCTTTTCTCTACTTAATCTTCTTATGCATTGCATAATAACATTTCAAACTAATATTATTCCATCATTATTCTAGTAATAAGCTTTAATTTCAACAATGTTTTTTCAAAATGTTCATGTATTAGTTTAGATGTTGTTTAAGACATACTCGCAAGTTTATATATAATCATCGATGTTTAATAATGTTTTACGTACTGCTTATATGAATTAATAATATTTGATTTCTTTCTTTCATCTTCTTGAATTTTGTTGCATAATCTTCAATCACATACAATTATAGTATCCATTCACATTTTTATAAGAAAAATAAGAAAAAAGAGCTATACATTACATATATATGTATACACGTACATATATTGTAGTACAATATTTATGTATAAACTATGGTATGATATCGATGATAAAATTACTTATACCTTTATTATTGCTTCTAAAAATTTAATCACTTAAATTGCATGGTACTAATATATACCAACATTATATGCAATTCAATTCTGCAAATATCATCTAAAAAATCAACTTATACATTTAATCGATAGAGTGAGGATTGTATTATTATTAGTTGTAAAACGGATACTTTGGTGTCGTGTTGTTTGGTGATCGAATGAATGCTTGTCGTTGGTTGTTTTACTCGGCTGGTTTCTAATTTTTTTGGTTTTCTATATGTATGAAGTTTAAGAACCATAAGAAGGATACAATAATGCCTTCAATGGAGTTGGAGGCAAACATAGAACCCTCAAATAATGAAGGCAATAGTTCGTTCTTCAAGACGTTATTCCATGGCCTTAATGCTGTCATAGGTAATTTTACATACAATTTTGTGTGTTTTTTTATTTAAAAAAAAAGTGTATATATGAAATTAGGAATACACGTTAACAAATAATAGCTTCATGCTAATACGTTTACGTATCATTATGTGGATCATTGGTTTCGGTGATTAGGACATCTCATCCTTTTTAAGAATCTTTTGATAATATAATTATATAGTTTATATAATAATTAATATATAATTAGCTGTTAAAATAATTCCAAGTATATATTATTTATATTGCAATATTGACTTGTTAACGTACGTACACTATTATTGTCTAGCACCAAACATGAATTGCTCCTATATGTTAGTTTCCTATACTTTGATGAGTCATTGAGTCATATATTATTGGTCAGATAATATATGCTGTTGAAATCTTGAATGTTGATTATGAACTATGCAATAATTGTTGTAAGAGTTTTGGGAGATAGGTGTTCACCGAAATATAAGATCGAATCACGTTAATTCAATTTATTACCTTTTGTGTCTTTTTTTATGTACATAAAGAAATTAAAATTATTGTTACTATATTGATTTGCTAGTTTTTTTGTTCAACATTAATCATACTAATCAACGCGTGATTTTCCAACAGGAGTTGGAATCTTGTCCACACCGTATGCCCTAGCATCAGGAGGATGGCTGAGCTTAGTCTTGCTCCTAGCCATCTCCGGTGCAGCATGCTACTCCGGCTTGCTAACGAAACGATGCATGGACATGAATCCAAAGATCAAAACATACGGCGAAATTGGAGAGTTTGCGTTTGGAAAAATCGGAAAAAGAGTTGTATCAATCGTCCTATATGTTGACCTATATTTGGTCTTAACAGGTTACTTAATCTTAGAAGGAGATAACTTGCACAACCTATTCCCTGGGATGAACATTCATTTGCATGGGATAAACATTGGTGGGAGACAAAGTTTTGTGATGATAATTGCAATTGCTCTTCTCCCAACAGTTTGGTTAGACAATCTAAACATTCTTGCATATCTCTCGGCCACCGGTGTCATTGCCGGCGTTGTGATCATCGGATCGGTGTTATGGGTCGGAGCTGTCGACGGCGTTGGATTCCATAACAAAGGCGAACTCCTTAATTGGAAAGGGATTCCAACTGCAATGAGCTTGTACATGTTCTCTTATAGTGCTAACCCTGTCTTTCCTACCTTGTACACTTCCATGAAAAAGAAGCACCATTTTTCCAAGGTATGTACACGTGTTACTTTTTCATTTCAGACGGTTATTTAGTTAAAATAGAGAATTTATTGATCCGTTATTTTAAAAATAAATATCTAATTTCAATTATATTTTTTTTTTTGACTACTCGATTAAATATAATAATATATGCTAATCGTTTTTTATAAAAATAATTTTTGTAGGTATTGTTAATCGGATTTTTCAGTGCAACCATATGTTACACTTCAATGGCCATAATCGGTTACCTAATGTATGGTTCGACATTACAGTCTCAAATAACACTAAACCTCCCGGTGCGTAAAATAAGCTCGAAAATCGCGATATATGTAGCATGGATAACTCCATTGTCAAAATATGCATTGATGATGGAACCTGTTGCAGCCACCACTGAAAGTTGGTTCCCAAACTACCAAAACAACAAGTTGTTCAAAATTCTACTAAGAACCATCTTGGTTGCTACACAAGTCATCGTCGCGGTTACTATTCCTTTCTTCGGAAGTCTAATGTCGCTCGTTGGAGCCTTATTGAGTGCTACGGCTTCCATCACGATTCCATGCTTGTGCTACTTGAAGATTTCGAATAATAATGGAAAATCGATTGAGAAGATGTTCATCATGGTACTTGTACTCCTAAGTGTAGTAATAGTTGCACTTGGTACTTATACTTCTGTGAGAAATATAATTAGGGATACCATTAAACATCACTAGATTAATAATGTTTAATTTTTAGAGTAATAATAATTTTAATTTATTAGTTTGTTATTATCATGTTCTTTTTGATATGTTTTCTTTCTCTCGTAGCTAATTAGTCTTATGTAACTTAATTAGCTTTGTTGGGATTGAGAGTGTAATTTTTATTTTCATCTAATAGTGAAATTATTTGTAGTTTTTGTGATATATATATATATTATTCTTGAGACCGAGTACATTTATTCTATTTTTTTTTTAAAAAACAACGGTAGTTTCATATTTAATATCGAGGATTCCTTATATACTTCATATATACATGGATGATATACAATGTAACGACAAAGATCAGAGAATTTGCATTCAATATACTCTTTCACATATTTTTGCTATTAAAATTTGAAATCTTGATTACTCATGAAATAAGAGAATTTCCTCAATTATTTTCAATTATTCTTAATATAATGCATGCATGTTGTAGTGATGTGAAATTTTATTGATTCGTCTTAATTAGTTTTTATTAGTAAAATTCAACTGTAATTATAAAGATACATAGCTTATGTAATTAAGTTTTTTTAATCTTTATTTATATTTATACTTAATTTGACAACTTACTTTTACAAGATAGATTAAATATAAAGTTCCACCTAATACTAATAAATTTCATTATTCCGAGCTAAAGTAACAATTAATTAAGAACTACTCCGTAAGAATTAAGAATATTTTTTTTAAATTATATTTGTCAATATTTTTTTTAAATTATATTTGTCATTATGTTAGTATTTTGCAAGGACTAAGAAGTGTCATTTTTATGAATGTGTACGTCTTTGAAGTGTAACTAGTTGTTTTTTTATTTTTTTTTTAAAGGGAACAAGTTGCATATGTTGCGCTAATAATAATAATTAACTTAATTAATAATACTCGTAGAAAAAACAAATTAAAATAAAGAATTAATTCATGGTTTATTTTGCTTCCCAAAATTAGCTTAAACAATGAACGAAATTGCATACGTACATTGAACAAAGACATTGAATTTTCCACAATATAGTTTATTCAATTACGTACCATTTTGACATTATAATATTCCACAAGAAATAATGAAAATCAAATCGGTGCTACATGAATTATAAGTAAATTATATATATATAAAAATGAAAGACAAAAGAATCATCCTCATCATGTCACATGCTTGATCTTCATCATCACCATAAATTATTGTTAACACCATGCCCTAATTGATAATCACCAAACTGACCCATCATCATCATATTTATGTGATTATTATTGTCATTCCCCATATCATCACCACCACCACCACCACCACTTTCTCCTCCTCCGATCCCCATCCCGTGACGAGGATGTTGTTGTTGGTTATGATCAAGTGTCATTGATGGCTCTAACATGTCCATGAATGATGACCATGGTTGCATCAACATTTGTATATGCATGTCATCGAAATCTCCCTTTTCCCCTTGTAAACCCTCCTTTGATATCCCTGGGCCCACCACCTGTTGGCTAGGTACTGGGCTCGAGTTTGATTGAGTGCTAACATTATTTTTATTATTATCATTAACATTGTTGTTATTATCATTATAATTATTTTTGCTCTTGTCATTATTAATGTTGTTCACAACATTTTTATTTTTTCGCGCATTAGATTTATCTTTTTTAAGATCGCCAATTCTTTTCTTAATCTCACCCAATTGTTGGTTAATCACCCAACCTAGGTCACTTAAGTCTAACAAACTCAAATTTTGTGTATCCTTACCACTTAAACATTGGTACATAACGTGAGTCATATCTTTCTCCCTATTCTCCTTTTGTTGCCTTTTAAGTTGTTCATGTGCCTTAGCCACCCTCTGCCTCAGGAACTCCTCTTGGCTCACCATCTTCTTCGCCTTCTCCATCTCCGGCAGCCTCTTGAAGCTCGCAATCACCTCTCGGGCCCCGGAAGGGCCGGGCCACACAACGGGCCGGGCCTCGTACGGGCTGTAGAGGATGGCACAAGCCTTGACATCACATAGGGTTGTCAGCTCGTCCATCTTCTTCATCAGGCCCCGTTTTCGCTTCTTGTAGGTTGCCTTTCGGGCCGAGTCGTTGGTAATGAAGGCTAGCTTCACTTTCTTCCTTGTCATGATTTTATGGAGAAAGAAAATAAGAGGGATATGATGTGTTTATGTGTGTAATTTCTTCATTATTGAGGTAGTAGCCATGTTTATATATATAAAGACCTTGGAGTAAAATTACTAATTAATGATAATATTCTGAATATGATTTTGTATTAATGTTCATCAATCATCATTATTTCTGTCTTAAAATTTGGGAGAATTGCATACATGATCACATGAAGATTATTTGATGAAGACAGGATGATAACGAAGATTGTATGTACATATATAGTATATTTCAGAATACAAATTGTGTTAATTACTGCATATATAAGATTTGGGTTTGATGAGTTATAAATAGGCGAAATTTTTTCGGAACATCTTTAAAAAAAATGGGTCCATTGTTCAATTGAATTTACACGGTACATTCGCGTTACACGTACACTTGGTGTATACTAGACAGACTTGGTGAATTTGCTATGCATTTGATGAAAAAACCTAGCCCAAATTGTACAATAAGGAGCAACGGTGCGTGTCATAAATTATTGTTGTGCTCTGACTGCACATAATATTGGTTATTGGTTATTAGCAAGCATGACCTAATTCATATTACCATAAAAACGGATTCGATATTTTATTAAATTATTAAGGGGTTAATTATGTTCACATGAAAGATCTTAAATTGATTGGTATTGAATTCATTTAAAACAAGAACAAAAACCTTTGTGTGTAGGCAAACTCAAATTACATTATTCATCCATAACTTGAACCAATTTTGGGATAACTTTTAACTATAACGATTTTAAGTGTATAGTATATTATATGTGTGCAATAATGTTTATATCATCATGCATGATATAAAATCACCGAAAAAACAACATTTTCCCGAAAAAAATTAACGTGAATCCGCCTTTTAAACACTTTGTCAAAGACAAAAGTATGTTAAATTTCCTAACATTGGTAATTAGTATATATATTAACATGAGCATAGCACCCAAAAAAAATTATTAACGTGAGTCCATCTTTTAGACACTTTGTCAAAGACGAATGATAAATTTCCCACTTTAATTTCTCTCATTCTCCTCATTTCCCATATAAGTGAGTGGTGGACCAACTATCAATTCCATTAGCTAATGTCTAATTAATGTCAACCTAGCTAAGCAGTAAGCACTAGTAGTGAGAAACTAGTGGTTTAGACCATCCTCCATGGTGAGCTTACCCTAAATTTCTCTCTCTTCTCCTCCTTTTGACACCTCGTTTTCTACCATGTTTATCCTTTATCATCCCCTAATTTAAGTAACCACCCTACAATTATAAACTTATTCAAAAATTATCTCTCCTCAATTCAACTTTTTCATAACACGCTTTATTTTAATATTATAAAAACATGCGAAAAAAAAATCAAAGTTGGCCCATTTCTCAATTTGGGGACCTTAACCACATCAATGAACTTACCTATATTGAATCCCACATCCATTTGAGGCACAAAAAAAAAACACCACTGTGGATGCTCTCACTTTCTTAGAGAAGTAACTTCAACCTCACTTTCGATCCTTGTGTTGGTTAGAGGTTCAAAATTTCATATCCCTAATTCTTCCCATTGTAAATGTACAAGTTCTTATGACTCATTTAAAAAAAATAAAATAAAATAAAAAAATAGATTGATGCATGGTAAGAAAGCAAACAAGTAATGATTTTCGAAAACATAAAATCTACTAAAAAAAAGATAGTGATTACAATCACTGCCCACCAAATAACGCACTACTCTCTCTCTCTGATGGACAAATTCCAACAAATCCTAGTAGTCTGTAACTTTGACGATTTTTGGAATTCAAGTCATTAATATTTCAGTGTAATTGAAGTTAGAATTTAATGAAATGACAAATCAAATAAGAAAATATTTTGCATTAACACTATTTATCCCGTCAAAAAAAATTATTCCTAATATTCTTTTTACCTTATATATTCAACAAATTAAAAATAAGTTTAGAAGATTTCAATTAAGTTCAATTTTTTTTAGTAGTAATAACTTATTTTAATTTTTCTAAACTTAAATCAAAATTATTTAAATTTATTTCGTCAGAGAATGAACAATTTTTTTAATTATCCGAACTTATCTAAATCATTTTAAAAAAAATAAGCAACAAGGTTAACATGAAAGACCCATTATGTTTGCAAGTGTGAAAGTTTGATTTTCTTCACTTAAATATGAGAGATGATACACATACACTTAGTGTATGTGTACCCCACATACACTAGAAAAATTAGAAATGTGGACCATTAGAAGGATCATTAGAGGGTTAAATTTATGGGACCAATCGGATGAGAGTATTGGCTGAGTGTATGTGTGGGTCTACGTATACTAAGTGTAGGTGTAGTCGTGTAGCCTTTTCCCATAAATATTGATGATTTCAACATTTGAGTCCAAGTCTTAGGAAATTGAAAAAGAAAATTTAGGGACAACTAAATTTTAGTACTCCGTAGGAGAGATTAAAAGGGAGAAGAAGTTGTTTAAAAAATAGGAGTAAAAGTAGGAATTTAGTTAACAATGCTTAATTATATTATATTATATAATACACCCTCCGTTTTTTTAGATTTTCCATACCATTATGAAACGGTTTTTAAGAGGTGATTGAATTGAATAAAATAATTGAGTAAGTTGGGTAAAAAATTGAATAAGTTAGGTAGATGTGTGAATGAAATTTTATGGGAAATAGTAATTTTGGGTGAAAACATTAGGTAAAGTAATGAAAATTGACTTTAAAAAGGGTAAGTCATTAATGTTAGAGTAAATAAAGTAGATAAAATGTGAAAAAGTTATTTTTAGATTGATTTGGAACAACTATTTAAAAACATCTCAAAATAGAAACTGAAACAACTAAAAAACGGATGGAGTATATATTATAAATTATATATATTATATACTTGTATTATATAGTTAACTTGCACTGAATCCTCCTCCTAATTGAACGCCTCTTATATAGCCCCTAAAACAAAAACCATATTAGCAGCAACTGACACTGAAATTCATTAGCCTCTAATGGAGGTCGACTCAAGCATCGTCGGATCTTCTAGTGAAGGCAACACATCATTCTTCAAGACGGTTTTCAATGGCCTCAATATGATCATAGGTGAGTTCTACTCTTCTTTCGTAAACTCGAAACAGTATAGTACACTATTATTGTTTACTTCTCTCATTTTTATTTAATTCAATTCTCGATCGAAATTAACTTTGTTTTTTGTAGGAGTGGGAATACTGTCAATGCCGTATGCCCTAGCATCGGGAGGATGGTTGAGCTTGATCATGCTCTTCGCCATATCCGGTGCAGCCTGCTACGCAGCACTACTAAGCAAACGATGCATGGATGCGAATCCTAACATCAAGACTTACGCGCAAATCGGAGAGTATGCGTTCGGGAAAACAGGAAAAACAATAGTGTCAATAGTTTTGTACTTTGATCTTTACTTGGCATTAACGGGTTACTTAATCCTAGAAGGCGATAACTTACATGACCTTTTCCCCGGAGTAAAGACTAGCTTTCATGGGATTCACATTGGTGGCAAACAGAGTTTTGTCATGCTTATTGCTCTCGCGTTTTTACCCACCGTTTGGCTGGACGATTTGAGCGTTCTGGCCTATGTTTCGGCTACTGGTGTGCTCTCCGGGGTTGTGATTCTTGCGTCCGTGTTGTGGGTTGGATTGTTTGATGGTGTTGGGTTTCGCGGCAAGGGTGAGTTGATCAATTGGAAAGGGATTCCAACTGCTATGAGTTTGTTCATGTTTTCGTTCAGTGCTAATCCTGTTTTTCCCACCTTGTACACTTCCATCCAAAACAAACATCAATTCTCCAAGGTAATAATATATATATATAGTCCTACGCATCTTGGTTATACTTATACTTATTCATTATTCATTATATTTCCTCCGTTTTTTAGTTGCCCCAGTTTGACTTTTACACTATTTATAGGAAGTACTTTGACCAAGTTTTGTGAATATATTATTAATATTTTATTTAACGAGACGAATCTAACGAGATCTCATTTGACTATATTCTTCATTACGTGTAAAGCACAAAACTTGAACTTGGTCAAAGTGCTTCCTGTGAATAGTGCAAAAGTCAAACTATAGTTATTAACGGTCAAGTTTCGACAAGTGTGTTTTGTTGACTGAGGCATCTAAAAAAACGGAGGAAGTATGATGTTCTTCGTTTGTAGGTGTTACTCATAGGATTCAGTTGCGCGACCATATGCTATACATCAATGGCCATCCTCGGTTATTTGATGTACGGTTCAACATTACAGTCCCAGATTACACTCAACCTTCCAACACAGAAGCTGAGCTCGAAAATCGCAATATATACAGCATGGATAGCACCCCTGTCAAAATATGCATTGATGATGGAGCCCGTTGCAGCTACGACCGAGAGTTGGTTTCCGAAATATCAGAAGAGCAAGGGGTTCAAGATTACCCTGAGAACCATCTTGGTTGCTACCCAAGTGATGGTGGCGGTTACTATTCCTTTCTTCGGGAGTCTCATGTCACTGCTGGGAGCCTTATTGGGTGCTACAGCTTCGATCACAATCCCATGTCTGTGCTACTTGAAGATTTCGAAGAGGAATTGGAGGTCAGGTGAGCATAAGTTCATCATGTTAATTGTAGCCCTAAGCATCGGAGTTGTGGCACTTGGCACTTATACTTCCTTGCGAAATATTATCAAGGAAGCCATTAGGCAGCATTAGGTGATCTGACTACCAAGGTGTACTCTGTATCTCCAACAGGATTAGAAAGTCGGATTTTCGTGATTTGGGACTAATTACAACTTCATGGTCGGACGCAATGTATAATGAACATACATGTATTATTATTAAGATCAGATGTCTAATAATCCTCATCTTCATTTTGTTAATTCAATGTTTCGAAATTGAATTTTATTTGAAGACAGAACAAACCAGTAGCAAATTTTCTACTATACACCAATTAAAGCAAGGTTAAACTGAGATCCTGAACTAGAAAATCACTCTGAACTAAGCTAGCTCACAAGCATAGTTAAGAATCATCACGATACGAGGCACATAATAATGAGCCATTCTTTCAAGCAACGTATTTCTTTTAACCTCTTGTAATATACAAAAACTTTACTATGGTCGTTCAAAAAATGTCCACCACTACGAATGAATGAATGTGAACCACTAGTTTTATTTTATTTTACATTTTTTTCTAACAAAATATTTATTAAATATTTCAATATTTGCTTTTGTTTTGAGGTTGCCTAATATTTATTTTTCAAATAAGGAAAGATTCATTTGCAATCAAAACAAAAGTAAATATTGATGTATTTAAGGAGATTTGATAAATATTTTCTTACAAAAAAGATAAAATAAAATAAAACTAGTGACTCACATTCATCCGTATTGGTAGGCGTTTTTTGGACGACCGTCATAAAGTCATCCTGTAATATACTCGAGAGCAGAATTGGGAGAGTTGGCATTCTAGCTAGAAAATTGAATAAACATTAGTATCGATAGTTTTATACCTACGTGACATACTTCTAGAACACATAATAATGTGCAATAATCATAGAAATGAACAAATAATATGAGATGAAACACATGCGTCAAATTAAAGTGATGATTATCGAAAAGAATTAGAGGGCGTACATTTTGTTTTGTTTTGTTTTATTTTATTTTGAGTGCATAGAGAGCCACAAAGGACAATGATGTAGACGTAATTCGATCCCAACTATAGAACTCCACGTACATCTCAAAATTTTAATAATTAGTTAATAGTTAAATTTAACGGACAATCACATAATGTGTATCTTTTAACACGTCCGCGTCACATAAGATATTAGCATGCATGGGCCTATAGGATATACCATCAACTCATCAAGCAGCCCTCCTGAGTCCTGACTTCCTGAGTGACGATCGATAAGGAATCCTACAAGTTTTTCTTTCATTTTGCATGATTGAATAATAATAATAATCCCCCTGACTTTCCTCTTTAGCTTTTGCTTTCTGCTTTAGGATATTTAATATAATTCAATTTAAGCTAAGCTAATCTTTTTTTAACTTTGCTTTTTGGATATTCTAGCAACTTGATCGTATAATTGTACTTAATTAAATGTCTAATTTTCTACTAAATATAACATGTGTTCATAATTAAAAACAATTGTATTATATCGAGTTTTGACCGGATTCATATATGAACTATATAAATTCACCAGTGGTTCGAGCAATTGGCTTAGCATTCGAGATTTCTAGAAGGTAATAAGCAGCCTAACTGATCTGTTTTTTCTTTGACTCTTTCAGTGAAGACTAGCTTTGGTAGGCGAACATTGTTAAAAAATACTTAGGGGTAGTCAAAGCCGCTTGATGCGGTAGGCGAACTCTTTAAATGTGAGATTTATCGTCACAACATTTCCCTTAATTTATGTGAAATGTGAGACAACACTGTCTATGAGCTCAACATGAGTGCAGCTTTATTGAAATATAGTGAAACTAGATAATACCCGAACAAATGCTCGACTTTTAAATAAAATACGAAACAGAAGGTATTGTATGCATCGGATGTACAATAAATTTATTGTACATCAAATATATAGTTACCCTTTATATTAATATAGTGACCCTTTATATCAATATAGTCACTCATTCTCAATTTACATCAATATAGTGATAAATAATAAGGGTCACTATATTCATAAAAAAGGTTACTATATTAACCAAAATGGTCACCATAATCTGATGTACAGTAAATTTATTGTACCATAAATAAAATCAAAACATATTTTTTTTAAATGTGATTATTTAATAATAATGTTTTATTTGTGATAATAAATAAAATTATATATGTATATCAATTAATAAATTAAATGTTTAAAGTTTTATCCAAAGTACAATTATTAACCTTAATTAAATATTTTCTTATAATTTTTATGTAATAATAATATAACAATGAGAAATTTGTCCACAACTCCCAGTAAAAAAGCGACCTTTGCAAATAACTGTCATCATTAAAAAAATTTGTCCACAACAGCCACGAATCCCCTTTTATTTGTTGACCACTGCCAAAACGTGTTTGACCACCACTAAAGGGTATTTGACCACCGCTAAAGGGTGTTTGACCATTGCCAAAGGGTGTTTTCGGCATTGACCGACCACCGAAGGTCAACCACACCCTATTATTACCCTATTTTCACCTTCCTCCTTCCTCAACCACACCTTTCAGATCATCAACGCTTGAAACACGCTTTGGCAACGCCCTTTGGCCTGTCAACGCTGGAAACATCCTTTGGCAGTGGTCAAACACCCTTTGGCGGTGGTCAAAAATACTTTGGCAGTGGTCAACAAAGAAAATGGAATTGGTGGTTGTTGTGGACAAATTTTTTTAATGATGACAGTTATTCGCAAAGATCGCCTTTTTAGTGGGAGTTGTGGAAAAATTTTCCTATAATAATTAATAAGGTGGGATAAATGGGAGGGAAATTAGGGAGGGAAAATATGAAGGGGTGGGGATTACTTTAGTATATGTTACTAGATAATACCCGAGTAAATTTCTTTCACAAAAAAAAAAATACTAATTTCAATCTCAAATTTAACTCGCACATGAAGATAAGATAAAATTTTGGGAAGATATGATCATCAAATATTGTATGGGCCCCATCTCTTTTTTCACTCTCTCATTTCAATTCATTATCAGCTCACAAAGTTTTATCATATCCTCACGTACGAATGACAAAATGAGAATAAAAATTGAGAGTGAAATTCGCATTCCTCCTATGCAATAGAGTGGATTTTAGTTTAATGATAATAGTGCAAGGGATTGTTTGCATGCAATAACATGTGTTTCAACCTGTATGTTTAAAATAATTATCATTAATTCAAATGATATATTGTTTAGTTTTAACATGTACCTTGATGATTCAGTGCACCCTTAATTATATTGTTAAAGGCAAAGAAAAAGTGATTATTTTCACTTTACTGTCAATTTTCAAAAACACATTTGAAATGTTCTAGACTTCTAACACATGTTTGTGTTGTTAGTGATGTAGTGGCAACAGTGGCCAAAAGTAGTAATGATGCAAACATAATTGTCCGTTTTTTTTTTTTTTTTTTTTTTMAAAATAAGTCATATATAAGGACGAGATATATATTTACAATATGCGGAGAGGATATAGAAATTAGAACTTTTTATCCTTGGTCACAATTTCAAATCTCTTCCTCGTTATGAAAACATAATTTCTTGTCAAATTGCACAACAAAGGATTATATGTTTTTTTTTTGTGTATCTATTCAGCCACCTTTTGGATTAAATCGGACTCTCGGGACACAATTTTAGGTGGTTAGGTTCCAGTACGTTTCCTCTCAGTTGTAGTTATAGGAGATCAAACACACGTACACTCTACCAAGTAGAGTCTCAATTACCACTACACCAACGACTAATTTGTACAAAGGATTATATGTATATCTATGTAATCTATCATCCAGTATTCCAGTGTATCCTGAGTGAGTGTCCAAACTTTAATTTTATTGGTTACTGGATTGCTATTCGAAGTCCGCTTTTACTGGAATCGAAGTCCACATTTCATGTGAACTTCCGAATACGCCCTTTGATTCTCCCCCTCCCTAACCACCCAACACAACCCTTCCAACACCGACATCAACCGGCAACCACCACCAGACATCCTACCACCGGAAACACACCCAACACCACCCTACCATCAACAAACACCACCTTAAACTTTGTTTTTTTTTTTTTACTTTAGAACGACAAAAAAAAAAAAAAATAAAAAATAATAATTTGAGGGCTGGGCGCCTTGGCTGGCGCGAGCCAACCATGGCTCCCACGCCTGGCCCAGGCGCCACCACCATGGTGGCGGCGCCTGGGCCAGGCGTGGGAGCCATGGTTGGCTCGCCCAGCCAAGGCGCCCAGCCTCAAATTTATTTTTTTTTTTTTAATGGACTTTGATGGGGTGGCGCCTTGGCTGGGCGCCCCAACCAAGGCTGCCACGCCTGGCCCAGGCGCCACACCATGGTGGTGGCGCCTGGGCCAGGCGTGGCAGCCTTGGTTGGGCGCCCAGCCAAGGCGCCACCCCCATATTAATTTTTTTTTTTTGTTTTTGCTAGAGTGGTTGCGCGCGGTGGCTTGGGTGGTTGCGGTAGGGTCAAGATGGTGGTTGCGTGGTGGCCTGGGTGGTTGCAAGGTGGCTTAGTGGTGGTGGATATATATTAGGCAGGTAATACGGGAAGTTTACACGAAACGTGGACTTTGATTCCAGTAAAAATGGACTTCGAATAGTAATAACATGCATGATGTGATGCATGTTATTGTCCATGTTTTATCCATTCAAAAGGATACACACTTTGTCAATCCATAATAACGACTTTTGGAATCATCGTGTCACATTAATAATGTTTGGATAAATGACGATTTTATTTATATCTCCATTATGCAATATTATTCATAATAATAATTGATTGATAAATGGTAGGGATACAAACCTAACAATATGTATATATATCAATAAACGGGTTGACACGACACGACATGATTACACCTAATTATATACATTAGTATGTAAAAAAGACGTGACACGAAAATTCAACATGCAACATGCATTGGAAAATTTACACTCTATTTGATACAAGTGTTTAATACTTGTATTTATTATTTTATTTTATTTTTTCATTTTAAAGATAAGCATGCATGCTCTAAGTCTAATGTTAGTCAAACATTCATAGTGGAGCACTCTTCCTAGTCCAATATTACATAATATATACTCAATATGTTACTCCGTATTTGGTATTAAACTATCTGTAACTAGAGGTGGTCAAAAGTAACACGACACGAAATCGACACGTTATTAACGGGTTAGGGTTGAGGATCTTGACTCGTTTATGTAAACGGGTTGACACGACACGTTTATTAAACAGGTTGGGTTAGAGTTGGAAATTCCATCCCGTTTAAATAAACGGGTTGACACGACACGACATGATTGCACCTAATTATATACATTAGTATGTAAAAAAGACGTGACACGAAAATGACTCGTTGTTAGCGGGTTTGGGTCGAGGATGTCAACCCGTTTAAGTTAAACGGATTGACACGACACGACATGTTTATGAAACGGGTCGGGTTAGGGTTGAAAGAATCCAATTCGTTTATGTAAGTGACACGACACGAAAAAATGACACAACACGACACGTTGAACAGAATGAACACCTCTATCCTTAACTAAAACTTTTCACCTATATTCATAATGAAGAAGTAATAATCGAGAAAAAGTACACATTTTAAAGTTTAAATTTTTGTACATGTATAAATATTTATATATTGTATAAGACGTCCAAATACGAATGTAGGATAATGCTCAATATAAAGTTTTTTCAAAAGTAAAACATGGAGGCCAAGTATTTTATAGAGCTCACCAAAATTGGGAATGGATGAAAGAGACCAAGGAGCTCATAATCTACACTATATACTATTATTTCTTTACCTTTTTGATTGATAATGGGCAAATTCTTTATCTTTTTTTTTCTTGATTAAAGCTAATCTTTTTCTTTTAATCAATGTATGTCTCCCACACACTTTTATTATTGTTTTTTCCCTCCATATTTTACTAATGTTGTGCCAAAAAAAAATATGCATAGTTTAATTGTAACTTGTAACTCACTATATATATGTCAATTCCAAACTCATTCTCTAACAAAATCTTGCTTGCTATTAATTAGTTTTGGATATTAATTAAGAATCATTAGCCCTTAATTAGTTTCCAAAACACGAAACAAAAAAAATGGAGTTGGATCCAAACATCATCATTGGAGCTTCAAGTGAAGGCAACACATCATTCTTCAAGACGGTTTTCAATGGACTCAATTTGATCATAGGTGAGTTCTACTCTTCTTTCGTAAACTCGAAACAGTATAGTACACTATTATTGTTTACTTCTCTCATTTTTAGTTTAATTCAATTATTGATCGAAATCAACTTTCTTTTTTTTGTAGGAGTGGGAATACTGTCAATGCCGTATGCCCTAGCATCGGGAGGATGGTTGAGCTTGATCATGCTCTTCGCCATATCCGGTGCAGCATGCTACGCAGCCCTACTAAGCAAACGATGCATGGATGCGAATCCTAGCATTAAGACTTACGCAGAAATAGGAGAGTATGCATTCGGGAAAACAGGAAAAACAATAGTGTCAATAGTTCTGTACTTTGATCTTTACTTGGCATTAACGGGTTACTTAATCCTAGAAGGCGATAACTTGCATGATCTTTTCCCTGGAGTAAAGTTTAGCTTTCATGGGATCGATATTAGTGGTAAACAAAGCTTTGTGATTATCATTGCTCTCGCTTTTCTGCCAACAGTTTGGTTAGATGATCTGAGCATACTAGCCTATGTTTCGGCTACTGGTGTATTTTCTGGTGTGATCATTCTTGGCTCCGTTTTATGGGTTGGAGTGTTTGATGGGGTTGGATTTCATGGAAAACGCGAGTTGATCAATTGGGAAGGGATTCCCACAGCTATGAGTCTGTTCATGTTTTCATTCGGCGCAAACCCTGTTTTTCCAACCTTATACACTTCCATGCAGAAGAAAAATCAATTCACCAAGGTGCTACTCATCGGTTTTATCTGTGCAACCATATGCTATTCATCAATGGCCGTCCTTGGTTACTTGATGTATGGTTCAGCACTGCAGTCGCAGATTACGCTGAACCTTCCAACCGAGAAGCTAAGCTCAAAAATCGCGATATATACAGCATGGATAGCACCCCTGTCGAAATATGCACTGATGATGAAACCTGTGGCAGCTACCACTGAGAGTTGGTTTCCCAAATATCAGAAAAGCAAAGGGTTCAAGATTATGCTAAGGACTATCTTGGTTGCTACTCAAGTGATCATAGCAGTCTCGATTCCGTTCTTCGGAAGCCTCATGTCGTTAGCTGGGGCCTTGATGGGTGCTACAGCTTCAATCACAATTCCATGTTTGTGCTACTTGAAGATTACGAAGGGGAAAAGGAAAAGATCAGTTGAAGAAGCATTCGTCGTGTTACTTGTAATTTTAAGTATAGCAATCGTTGCACTTGGTACTTATACATCGTTGCGAAATATAATTAAGCAAGTTATAAGGCAACATTAGGTGATTTTTAAAAGTTTACCTTCTGAATACTTGATATAATTTTTCAATGTAGAAACTTAAATTATAATTCGTTCGAACTTCAAATGTCACTTGTAAATGGTTCAATGAAGTATTATTTGGCTGCTAAACTGAACTGTGGATGTGAGTGAGCTGGGGCATAAAAGATACTTCGTTCTAAACATACATACAAGATAGGAGCATATAAAAACACGGAAGAAATCGATCGGCCGTGTTTTGTTAACTTGTATGAAACACAGCATGTTGTATTGTTGCTTCTGGTGCATCTGCAACCCCTTTATACCCCTGGTTTGGATTTGAAGGGTGCAGACAACGTTACAAAATGCATGTATGGATATCGGAAGGTGCGTCGTAAATTCATCAGATTCATGTGAGTTTGAAGGTAAAATTCCTTTGCAAGATTTGTATGCAAACACTGGCAGTACCAAGGCAAATTACAAGTATTTGTGAAATCGAAAAATAGTCACAAGTCATTAGTGCCTCCAAAGCAAACCTTTAATTGCATTCATATGTTTTGTCTCAAAGGGTTCATTCACAAAAGAAATTTACATCATCGAAGATCTCCACCATGACCACCAAACCCCAAAATGAGATCTCATACTACAAAATGATAGAAATTCTCCAACCCAATCAAGCCTACTAAGTTGGGCATCGTGACACGACGAAAAAAAACCTAAACTATGTACAGAACTGCAACGAGTCAATGCTTCAGCAAGATGTTACCTCTTGTAGTTAAACTTTACCTTCAGCAAGAACTGCATCTTAACCTGCATATCGTAGAATGCCGCTCTAATTAGTAGTCTAGGAAATACTTCTACTCCAATCACAACAATTACAAGCATAATGACAGTTTCCAAAGATTACAACTGGCCCATCTAACCCGGTTTTTACGTCGTGTAAACCCAAACGAAAAGAATGACTATGCCATATCATGACCAAGGTTACATCAATTGATAGGGAGTGGTCAGAGTGGAACAACTAATAATACAAAGAGAGAGTATCTTTACAAGTCAGAGAGAGTACTTCAGCTTAGCAGTGGACATCTTATGAGAAACCAATATACTAATCAGAGTTTCATCAAAAGTCCAATTATGTGCATCTTCTTCTTGCATGGTCCCTTGGTTTACTATTCTAAATGTCATTTAAAAATATCATAGCGTATCAGTATTTTTTTACAGCTACTATAAAATGTATACTATTGTAATGAACCCTGGGCATCTCTCATCTTATATTTATCTTCAAATCAACATGGTGAAAGTGCGGTTCAGGCGTTCAGCACTTTCACCACTCCTTAAAAAGTTAAGCTAGAACTTCAAAGCCACACAGGCAAGAGTGTGAGACTCTCACACTATAATATTAGAAAAGACTTCATTTCTTTTTAATGACAACATTGAAATCTACACAAACTCCTAGGCAAAATTTGATTGTGAGTGTGAAAGTGATAGAGAGAGAAAATAAGACATGTGATTAGGAGAGAGATTGAGAGAAGTAACATGTTAAAAAGGGAAAGAAAACATTTGTTGCCATTAATTTGATATTTCCAAATTTAGTAAATGTTGCCATTTAAAAGAAACGGAGGAAGTAGATAATGTTACACCAGTTATTTAGCAAAGTTTTTATTACCCGCAAAAAATAGATAACTAAGGAGTAGCAAAGCAGAGCATTGTTTTGATTAGAACTACATAATGTTTTATAACTTCGAGTCAGTCTACTTCAAGATTATGCAAATAAGAACTGAACAATGTGAATGATCTCATCTCCAATCATATTTCTCATAGCTAAGTTAAAAATAGTGAAGATAAAAGTAACATATATTTTCCACCAAAAAAAAAGTAACATATATTGTTATACTTACTTGAGCCGTGTCATAAACAATATATTCATTGTACATGAGCTCTGATGATTTCACTTTGGAATCCACTGGTTTACCACAAGGCACAACTACTTCATCCTTCCACTTGGCAAATCCAGCTTCATCGGGAACCTTTTTGCCGAGACCTTTGGTGGAGTGTTTTCCTCTTGGGGGTTTCTCCATGTACTTGAATCAACAGCAGTAAAATTAAAGAATTGACAAACGATGTTCAATTTGACTACTCTATCATATTATATCAGCAGAAAATATCCCAACACAAGTCCCTTTTTTGAGGATTTGACAAAGTAACATTAATTAGTTGCAACTCCCAGTTTACAACATCGATATGTAAGACAATACCAATGCCTCTTATTCTGAATGCATAGAAAATAAATTAAAAGACTCACCTGGGCCTTTTTTAGCTCATGGACTTGCCCGAGAGCAACTTCACTTAACAGCATCAAGCCCACAGGATTTTTTCTGTCAGTGAAGCAATACTGTGCGCTCTTACTGACAAGGTCAGCAAAGTAAACCCCTTTACCAAACTGCATAACAAATTAAGTACAACTCGATCAGGGAATTATATCCAGGGAACTTCAGTTAAAGTTGATCATATAATGCACAAATCAAAATCCACAGTTGAAAGCGAAAAAATTGTGGGGACAAACCATGTAACCAGTAGCTGGAGCCTCAGGAGGAGCAATCCTAAGTCCTTGGCTAAGGATTCCCACAAAATTTGTCAGTCGAGAACCTGAGCAAACACAACGCATCATGAATTCTACCTTACATTGGTTTATTATCAACACTTTAGCATCAAACAGTGTGTATCAGATAAATAATTCAATATTACCATGCCAAAGGAGCATTCTATTGCCAAGCTTCTCACGCTGGGGTGCAAATTTATCAAACTCTCCTTCCCTCTCAAGTGAAAAAACTTCCTCAAGTTCCAGGCTCCATTCCTGATATATTAGTGGAATATGACAAGGAAAGCATAAATATTCACTTTATCTACAACTAAAGGACTTAAAGAGCAATATAATTTAATAATTTATAACTCACCGTATGCGTAGGGGCATGAGTAGTGAGAAGATACTTCTCAATCAATTGATAATCTTCACTATCATGTGGCAGGGGCATCATATCACAGTGTAGCTTCTTATACTTTGCGTCAAGAGAATCATCACTATCTGCGTCAAAACCTACCAATCTGGAAGCTATCTCAATATCCTGGAGTGCTTCTAACATTTTAACCTAACACAAGGAGTTGAACAGGTGAGTTTGAGGCAGACCAAAGATAAATCAAATAACTAATTCAAATAACAATAATTTTTTTAATAAAAATCTAATCTTATCAGATTTGAAACCAACAAAAAAGAAGACTGCCAACTTCATTTCATTAGCAATATAACATTCTAGCACCAAGGAATATAAAATTACAAACTTAAGCCTTTTAAAGTATACAACACGAAGTGTGAAGTCAATTCACATTTAACAGATACAAGTCAGAATAACACAAAAAAGTCTCTCCCGTTTACTAAAAAGCAAGAGGCAGCAGGTTTTGCTCTAACAGCTCGTCAACACCCCTTTACCTGACCTTTGAGTAATAGGATGAAAGGTGTCCCATATTTCATAAGT
The DNA here is from genome assembly GCA_008642245.1 of Bassia scoparia. Taxonomy (NCBI): domain Eukaryota; kingdom Viridiplantae; phylum Streptophyta; class Magnoliopsida; order Caryophyllales; family Amaranthaceae; genus Bassia; species Bassia scoparia. Next base: position 48,889 of record SNQN01000052.1, on the reverse strand, counting down.
GACTCGTACCTTTGACTTAAAATCATCTTCATCTCTAATCACATGAGGATGGATAGAAGGTATCACAGTGAAAAAACGATTGCTGGCATCAACAATCAAGCTTTCTTTTACAGAAGGTTGAACAGCTGTATTCTCCAGCAAATTTTGTATCTGAGTCAAGGCCTCAAAACCTAACAGATCAAATTGGATAATAGTCAGGGATAAAAGAATCTCGCCTGACTACCTAATTGTATATTCCAATCAGAATAGGCAGAAAAAATATGAAAATAAAAGATGGAGAGTAGTTGCATGCAGTATTGTACACAATCCTCCACACCTTTCTGGATATTGCTCTTGCTCAGTTTTCCTAGAGGCATCTCGGACAAGTTGATCTCAAACTCCAACATAGCAGCTCTGCACAGTGAGCATGAACTTACATGTAGCTTGAAGGGAAGAAAAGCAACAGATGCACAACAAATTGGGATACCAAATTGACCTGTAAGTTTCCACATTGAAGAGCATCATAATCAACTCTTTTAATGCAGGGGCTAGTTTGCTATTTGCATGGTCTAGATTCTTCCTTGGAGCCTTCTTATTGACTCCATAATCCTGAGAAAGGACACGCAACCTTCATTAAGCTGCTACAAAGGCACACTATAGCTCGAAGAACTTCACAAGGAGAGAAAGCAAAACAGCATACAATATCCAATGGGAAAAAGCGGCCAGGATGCTTCTTGAAGTTCTTTTTGTGCACCCAAGCTTCCCAAGGATTCCCAGTTTTCTCCAAAAATAGTCGTTTAAATTCCTCAATCGCATCCAATTTTGACATCTCCTCGATTTTACTACCACCAATTTTATCATTGCCAACTCGACCCCACTTCCGGAAAACATAGCACTCGGAACCCTTATCTTCTTGTATGATTTGAAGAATATAGTAACTTTCCAGAGCACAAATTGTAATTATAAAAAAAAGCAAAAAATAGTCAGATTATCTGCGGCATACGGAGCAAAGCTGTGGCCAGAGGCAAAGCTATTAAGTCAATATCAAAGAAAAATAATCGCAAGCAAATTCAACATAAAAGCAATATAATATACGAAGTACTTGTTATTGATCGAAAGGTAAGGCAATGACTCCATACATGGTCAAAAGCTAATACAAAACACTTCATCAGCAGAAAACTTATTATGGCATCACCATTTAGCATCAGTAAAGAAGATTCGCGTTTACAAACCTGTTAATACCAGATGACAGGTCAGACATGCTTAAAGTAGTATTGTAGATGCTATGTCCTTCCTCCAAAATGTGACCAGAATCTTGCAGACCAGAAGCTTCATGTACAGCACTTCGCCCTTTAACTTTAACAGTAACCATACTAGAAGATTCCCCAGTAATCTCCATCTTGTACGGGTCAAATGGAAGCTTTTTCTGCTTTTCAATACAATTAACTAGATACTCCTCTCTAACGATTGGGATCTTCATTTTCCTGCTAAGATAATATGCAACAGCAATACGATTACTCAAAACATGCAATCTGCGAAAAAAGAGAGGTGTGGTATTGTTCTACCTTGCTTTCTTCAGCTCAGCATTGTTATCACTAAGCCCGCTACCCATCACAAAGCAATTTGTATCTGCAAAATAAATATAAAACAAATTGGGAAAGCATGACAAAACCACACATTAATCGCCTCATACATAACCCTAAAGACACTGGATATGTATATCATTTTCCGAACAATTAAAAAAAGGCACTGGAGCAAAACCTTTTTTGATCTTGGCATGGACCTCGCCGCCTGCCCCTTCGATTTTTCCTCTGAACTCTTTCTGTACCACAATCCTCAAATAATTAACATAAGGCAAATCATGCTATCCAGCCAAAATTTGATATGTTTGTGAGCAAAAATGTCACTTAAAATCCATCAAATTTTAAACATGGGACAGAAAAGTATACCACAGCCTCTTTAGGTAATCCAGCAATAGCAACTCTAAGATCCTCCAACTTTTCATCTTTATAAGGCTTTAATTGTGCTTTTGCAGTTTGATTTCCAGAAGGCTTGCTGGGAGTTGAAGGCGGTAGTATCCTGACAGGTTTGGCTGCTTTCTGAGACTTAAACCACTGTTCATAGCCAATTCAACAATTGTTACAAACTCCAAGATGACCATAGTTTTAGAGTTTAAACTTTAAATATAATACCTTGTCAAGATATTCATTGCCTGTCTCTTCTGGGACTTTCCACTTCCCTTTAATTCTTTCAGGTTCAGTAGTAGAGTAAGAACATTTGCTCCACTCAGAGATATAGCCATGGCACTTATATGTCCCTCCAGAATAGTAAAGATGACCAGAGCACATAGGACATCTTTTAAGCGCTCCGAACATCATTCCATCAGCACTATAAAATATAGAGAATAACAATCATTAGAGCACACAGTAAATAGTAGGATGTCACTATAACTAAGCTCAGGTAAAACAGTAGTTGTGGTCAGATCTTCAATATGTTGATCACTTTGAAACATTTTGAAACAACAAATAAACAAATTTTTAAAATGTGGCTTCACCACATCACGATGGTTGGCACCTGGCAATACAACTTAAGCATGTAGCCAACACTTTAAAAATTTACTTAAGACTTAAAATTCTTTCTTTTGAGAACATAAAAGGTTGAATATAAGCTTCAGGTTCCAGAGGATTGGAAGGCACTTACCAACGATCTCGCAAGTCCAGTTCTGAACCAGATTTACTCTGGCCATTCACCTCAAGCATCTGTCGCAACTCCGCAGCTGAAACATACTTCTTTATATCATCTTTCAGCTTCCATAATTCTTTGGTCTGAGCCTCCAATTTACTTTCCAAAGAATCTTCCGCACTGTCCAGAGCATTAGTTGCACATTTACGTATCATCATATCAGTATCTGTTTTCACAACTTTGCCAAGCTGATCACTATCACCAACATTTTTCCGCTTAGCACCATTCCTGGATTTCGAATCTTTTAAGGATTCCCCACTACCCTTTACACCTACGTAAAATAGTAAAATAATATAGTAAGATATCAACTTCAAGACTATTGTATTTGATACATCGTAAGCAGAAGAAAAATGTATGCTCAATTTTCTGCTGGAACAAAAGAAGGGAAAAAAGAAAGCAACAAATAACCACAGATATATTAAGAATTAGTACCATTATCTGCCGAAGGAGCTTTTCCTTTAGCCACAGCTTGAAGAGAAACTTGTTCAGCTGATGGAAGACTTTGCCATCCAGATAAGCTGTCCAGCGAGGTGGACGGAGATGACTCCAGGAAACAAATGGCATGATACCATGTCAAACTTTTGGCAGCTTGACCAGCAATCTTGGCCGATAAACGAACCTGCCAGAATAATAAACATGCAAGAGTTATATGTCTCCGCAATCAAAATAAGTCTCATACTAATCAGCAACTTGAAATACTGCATCCCAGACGCAAACACAATTTCAGCTCTTTACTCTAGCCTCCATGCTTACAGATTCATCTAAGGGATAAAATTCATAGCAACAATAGCTAAAAGTCTAAAACATTCTTAGAATTTAACTGTCAGAGGAGTTAGAATATCCACTGATAGTTGAGTTTTGCTCCAATCTACCAGAAACATGACAAGGAGTACAGCAAACTTTTATAAGCTTGAATGTAACACTCACCTCTCCTTTGATTATCTTTTTGCTGCAGTGCTTGCATGTTGCACGAGAAGTTTGGGATACTTCAATACCATATGCAGAAGGGGCTGCAGGAGCTGGGGGAGTAGCAAGAGTATTACTAGCTAATCCATTGCCATCTATGTACTTTCTTATTTTCTGCTGATCTTCCCATCTGAGGGATTCAATGCCTTCTATATCATCAATGCTGAAACATCAAGGAGGATGTTAAACTTAATTAAAACTTAAGCAACCCCACCTAAAGGAATAGTGCATAAAAGCAACTTGTTTCACATATAATCACTTTCCTACCAACTAATTATAAAAGCACTTACGATTTAATCTGATTTGCTTTCTTCATAATGCAGGTGGAATGGTGCCACATCTGTTGAACAAGTTTAAGTAATCAGAAAGACAATACAAAAAAACAGAAAGATAATGACACCTGTTTCATGAGAACAATAAAAATCTGAAAGCTAAGAACACTTCAGCAACATGAAAACCTTAAATAGGATAAAACGAAAGCTGGTTTCCAGCCAACAATATGCTACAAAAACCCCATACTTCACAAAATTAAGAAAGTGGCATTCACAAAGCTCCTTAAAAAGCATAGAGTGGGAAAAGAATTTGAAACAGATAGGTCACGAGTCATGACCTTCTCAACCATGCGACATTTGAAAACCGATCATCAATATCAGAGTATATGATTTTGCCATTGCCAGAAGTCCACATACAACACATGGAAAGCAAAACTTCACATCATTTAGCATTTTAGAAAACAAACTGACGAGCAGATTGTAAGAAGCAGAATCGTGACTCTAACGCCGTCAAAAAAGCATGGCAAACAGTTGAAAGGAAGCAACAATTGCTTATAGATGATGAACAAAAGCAAGCTTTGCTCATTCAATACAAATTACACCTAAGGGAAGTAGACATATCATTATTCCAACCTCTATAAAGCTATCTGCTGATTGCTGAATATAAAAAAAGCCTATGTTACTCGGACTCTTTCATTTAGCTCACGTACCCGTGTCGACTCACCTCGTGTCGGATTCCGACAACGACACTTGACACTTCATTTTTTAACTAAAAACACTATTTTTTTCAAGAAAATGAGCGAGTCCGACGCTCAGGACACCTACACCGAGTCCATGTAACATAGAAAAAATCACCACTCCGCCAAACTTCATAGCCCAACAAAACCCTAACTCAAACCGTGAAACTAGAGCAATATGAGAAGTATAAGCTAACAACACATATGAAACCTTAATCAGTTTAATTCTTCCATTACTGTACTTTTGCATGTAAACACCATACGGCAAATTGCAAACCTAATAGAATCAGTATTTCATATGAACTTTGCAAAAAAATAAAAGACTCATTGACAATTTTTTTATCACTTCCATGCAAATTTTCATATGTAAACTGTTCATAATTGACCTAAAAACTTGCACATTGCAATTCATCAACAATTTCTCACATGACAGTTCATACACTCGCTCACTCCAAAATGACGCAGCAAATTCACAAACCCAGAACCAAATAAACACAAAAGGAATTGGGTATAAAAAAAATCAAGAAAAATGGGCAATGTACCACAGAATTGGAACCAAAATCCCTAAAAAATGGGTAAAATTCAAATAGAGGTAAAACAAGAAATGGGCAATCGAAATTAAGAGAAAAGAAAAGGAGAATTACAGGCATTAACCCATCAAAATGAGGAGATTGAACCATCTTTCCGAAACGAAGAACTTCTTTGCCAATGTTGTCCCTGCAAGTCCTGCAAGCAGCCCTCGCTGATTTTGCATATTCTGCTTTCCATGGCTTCGCCGGTGCTGCCATTTTTCTCTCTCCTCTGATCAAAAAGATGTCACCTTTATGTTTAATTGTTTATTGTCCTTGAAAGAACAAGAAAGAAACCAACTTTTTGAAGTTGGGTCTTTTCTTCTTTGAGTGAGAAATTGTTGGTAAAATACTTTCTTTTATGTAACAAAGTTTCAAATTGAGTTCACTCAACTTCAACAGGTTAACAGTTAACTCATCGTCGCCGAATTACTGTATCAACCCAGTATTCAAAATTAACGGTGTTCGTTTTTAATTAAGGAAACGAAGACAAAGGAATTAAGGAAAGCAATGGATCACAAGGGGAAATTTGGGAAATTATTGGTTCATCTCCGAGATGAACCAATATACACTTATCTCCTGTCATTTTGGTAATATACATGTGATTACTTAAATAAAGTTTGACTAAATTACAATAATGGCATGAGATGGTGTTTTTTAGTTCATCTCGGAGATGAACCTGTTAGTGCTCGGGAAATTTGTGAAATTTTTGGGAAAAAAATCTTTATACTCCGTACATTAAATTATTTATTTATTTATTTTTGCCAAAAAAGATGTTTTACATGGTGGAAATTAGAATGGTGGGAATGGTGGGAACTGGAATGGTGGGAACTGGATTGTTATTCGAAGTCCGCTTTTACTAGAATTGAAGTCCACATTTCATGTGAACTTCCGAATACGCCCTTCATCTACTTCACCTCCCTAAACACCAACACCACCATTCATCCACCTCCCTACCCACCAACATCACCCTTCCTCTACTCCACTTCCCTAACCACCAACTACCATCATCAACAACCACCGGAAGCCGATGACCACCCGAAGCCAACCAAAAGCAACCATCCGAAGCCACCCATCATCAACGTTCTTGTTGTACTTCGTGGCATTTTTTTGGACTTCGAAAGCCAACCAACGTTTGGCCTAGGCGTTGGCACCATGGGCCAGGCGCCTGGCCTAGGCGTCCATACCATGGTGTGGACGCCTAGGCCAGGCGCCTGGCCCATGGTGCCAACGCCTAGGCCAGACGTTGGTGGCTTCTTTAAAAAAAACGAAGGTTGTTGCCATAGTTACAAGGTGGTGGTTCCTGGATGTCATGGGATGGGGTGGTTGTCATGGTTACAAGGTGGCGTGGGGTGGTTGCTATGGTTACAAGGTGGCGTAGGGTGGCTGCAATGGTTACAAGATGGTGTTGTGGTGGTGCATATGTTAGTGGGGGTAAGGGTAATATGGGAAGTTCACACGAAATGTGGACTTTGATTTCAGTAAAAGCGGACTTCGAATAGTAATCCCCTGATGAGAATTTGAATGAATTTTAATTACGGTCTGTTTGGTTATTATTACTATATTACTAAATGGTGGGAAATGGAATGAATTTTTAGTGTAATTTACATATGGAATAACTCTTACTATGAAAAATGAAATTGCTCACAACTTTATCCCATTAAAAACAATATTTGCCCTAAATTTATGTTTTTCTCTCCATGAATACACAATTTTTTAGGAATTTCATCACCGTTCATTACCACTTAGGGGAGTGGTATTGAGTGGTAATAAAAATTTAAGAAGAAAATTGGACTTTTAGACTACCATGGGAATGAACATTGATTTTAGTTATACAATTTTCTTCATATAACTAAAATTGGACAAAGTCTTAGTTATACGATGACATTACCATGGGAATGAACATTGATTTTCTTCATGTATTTGTATACAAATTCATTCTAATTACTGTAATTTATTACCCATAACCAAATGAGGTGTTAGAACCATTTTTGTGAGTTGAAATCAAAATATTCTAAAAAAAATATTTACAAAATGAAACCTTATGACATCATAAGCTTTCATCACGCATTTTTCTTAGTTTCGTCCAATTTTTCGTGCAACATGTAATCAATTTGAGTCTGTGATAAATGTACACTGAAACATTATGACGCAAAGTGAAAAAACTTGCAAAATGAAACCGTATGACGCAAAGTAGTGAAAAAAATATCGTTAGTTTGATGAAAAAGCGTTATAAGCTTATAGTTAAGAGAACCTAAAAAAATCTTGCGGAATGTTATTTTAGGTTCATCTTAGTTACTTGTATAACATTTTTTTTTTCTAACGTGTGTTTAAAGTCCATGTTAACACAACAAATTCCTTATTAAAAAAATTGGAAGGAACTTGTGATCTTTTTGCTCTTTTAACGTGTGGTCAAAGAATATTAGAAGAGACATTTTTAACGAGAATGCGTCATGTGGTCTTTTTATTCTTTGTTTTACAATATAGTACTCCAAGTGTACTATACAAGTATACAACTATTAGGCAAATTACAATTATGAGCAAACTCACACTAGGGTAATTTTAACCTCCAAGTATTTTTTTTTTCTTTTTTTTCCCATTCACGAGACTCTACAATTCTTTCGGTTTTTTTAAAAAATAAAAACACTCTTAACCAATGAAGTTACAAAGTTCAGCATTAATATTCGAGGGAAAAAACGAGTCTCAAGACTCAACAAGGCACGGAGCAAGAATAAGTCGATATATCAGCATATTCAGCAACATGTGACTCCTTGTGGTGGAATCTTACCTTCAACAAGAACTGCATCTTAACCTATATACATAATGAGAGAAAAAATATTACTTGTATTAGTTTGAAAAATACTATTGTATGTCACAAGACTCACAACACTCACAAGCACAATGTAATGAACAATCAAGGCAACACATACATACGCCGTGTGTATGTCTATCATTTCTCGTAATGAAAAGTATTACAAACTAGTACACTAATCAGAATTTCATCATAAGTCAAGCAATGAGCTGTGTATTAAGAATAGTAAAGATTAATTTTAAATGTTAGTTGTATTCTCATATACTTACTTGTGATTCATTGTAAACAACATATTCATTGTGCATGAGGTGAGACATTACTTTGGAATCCACTGGTTTACCGCAAGGCACAACTACTTCATCCTTCCATTTTGCAAATCCTGCCTCATCAGGTACATATTTTCCGAGACCTTTGGTGGAGTGTTTTCCATTTGGAGGATTCTTCAAGTACTACATCCATGACCCGATAGCGAAATTAAGGAGTAGCAAACAAGAAATGCAAATTTCGACAAATGCGGCCCAAGCACAAATGCGGAGGCACCATATATTGTGACATTATGCATAATTAACAACATCTACCCTCTGTGGCTCGATCATCCTAAACTGAGCATGGAAGGAGCTAAACTGAATTAAACTGAGTCGATACAAAAACTTTTAAAAAGCCTCACCTTGGCCCAATGTAGATCATGGACTTGCCCTAGAGCAACTTCACTAAGTAGCATCAAGCCCACGGGATTTTTCCTGTCAGGACAACAATATTGTGCACTCTTGCTAACAAGATCAGCAAAGTAAATCCCTTTGCCAAACTGCACAACAAATCAATTCTGACTCAGGGAATTATACTTGAAAAACGCGAGTTAATTTTGTTCATATAATGCACAAGTCGATCATATTCCATAGATGAAGGGGATATAGTGATATACCATGTAGCCATTTGTTGGAGCCTCCGGAGGTGCGATTCTCAGTCCTTGGCTTAGGATACCCACAAAATTTGTCAGTCGAGAACCTGATAATTTATTACAATGCATTAATATTTTACACATTTAGTACGAAATAATATGTATGAAAACAACTTACCATGCCAAAGGAGCATTCTATTGCCAAGCTTCTCGCTATGTAGTGCAAACTTATCATACTCTCCTTCCCTCTCGAGTGAAAAAACTTCTTCGAGTTCCAAGATCCATCGCTAAATAGATTTGTGAAAACGGAAGATCTTAAGATCATAGCCTAAACGTTATGTCGATAAGATAACTTATAATTAAATTAAAGAGCGCTATAAATTATACTCACCGAATGTCTAGGAGCATGAGTATTGAGAAGATACTACTCAATCAATCGAAAATCTTCACTATCATGTGGCAGGGGTGTCATATCACAACGTAGCTTCTTATACTTCAAATCGAGAGGTTCATCATTGTGCACGTCAAAACCTACCAATCTGGAAGCTATTTCAATATCCTGGAGTGCTTCTAACATTTTGACCTAGCATATGGATAATTGAACTAGTTATAAAGCTTGAGGTAGACTAAAACACAACATTCAAAATAAAAACTAAGTAATACTTCCTACGAAATGTGTTTCAAGACTATCACCTTAGTTTTTTTTACCAAAATTTAAATGTTTACACAAACTTGTATGACCAAAAAGCCTTGCTAAGTTTAGCTACAGGAGAACGGACGATAACTCATGATTTCACTCTATTAAGACCTAAATATGTTGAATGATGTTCAATAAAATAATTCACTGGTGTCTAACCTTTGACTTAAAATCATCCTCATTCCTAATTACATGAGGATGGATAGATGGGATCACAGTGAAAAACCGATTGTTGGCATCATCAATCAAGCTTTCTTTAACGGATGGTTGAAGAGTCGTAGTTTCCAGCAAATTTTGTATCTGTGTCAAGGCCTCAAAACCTAACAGAACAAATTGATGGAAATTATTGTATATCTCAAATTAAGCTAAAAGAAAAGGCACTAGTTAAGTTAAAATCAATATATTGATGTATACCTTTTTGGATATTGCTCTTGCTCAATTTGCCAAGAGGCATCTCGGACAAATTGATCTCAAACTCCACCATAGCAGCCCTGCAGGGTGAATAGAATTTATATTCATCTTGAACAAGGAAAAAAAACAGCTAAGACCTTGTTCTCGTCAACTGAAATTTGCTGAACTGATCTTATTTCTACTGAACTGAACTTATTTTTACCGAAACCTTAACAAATTTTTTCAGGATTGTACTTATTTTACTGAACGTGAACTTATTACTACTGAACTGAACTTATTTTTGAAACTTATTGAAATAAGTCGACGAGAACAGAGCCTAAAACAGCACGCAACAATTAACTTATCAGTTCAACCTGTAAGTTTCAACGTCAAAGAGCATCTCAATTAACTCATGTAATGCAGGGGCTAGTTTGTTGTTTGCATTGTCCAAATTCTTCTTTGGGGCCTGCTTCTTGACCCCATAATCCTGAGACAGGACAAGCAACCTTAATAAATTGTTGAAAGGCTCACTCTAGCTTGAAAAATATCACAAGGAGAGAAAGCAAAACAACATACAATATCCAAAGGAAAAAAGCGGCCAGGGTGCTTCAAGAAGTTCTGCTTGTTCACCCAAGCTTGCCAAGGATTCCCCGTTTTCTCTAGAAATAGTCGTTTAAATTCTTCAATCGCATCCAATTTTGTCATTGCATCAAGTTTTTTACCTCCAATCTGCTCATCACCAACTCGGCCCCACTTTCTAAAAACATAGCATTGAGAACCTCTATCTTCTTGTATGATTTGAAGAATATAGTAGCTTCTCAATGCACAAAATATTTAATAACAATTGCAAGATTATTTGCGGCATATACACAATTGTATATCTAGATACTAACACAAATCTTTTCAATGTATTCTCACTTAGTAGTTAATGTTCTTAAAGAAATGGCACTAAGCCAAACGTAAAGTGGTAAGTAGTAAACAGATAAATTGCATTTTACCAACCTGTTGATACCAGATGATAGGTCAGACATGCTTAGAGTAGTGTTGTAGATGCTAAGTCCTTCCACCAAAATGTGACCAGAACCTTGGAGGCGAGAAGCCTCATGTACCGCACTTTGGCCTTTAACTTTGACAATTTTTTTGCTACAAGATTCCCCAATAGCCTCCATCTTGTACAAGTCAAATGGAAGCTTCTTCTGCTTTTGAATGCAATCATCCAGATACTCCACTCTAACTACTGGGATCTTCATCCTCCTGCAAAGGTTATATACTTATATGAGACGGTAATGCAATTTATCAAATCGTGCAATGATCACATATGAGACTAGGCTTTGTTTGATCAATGCAATGATCACTAAAAAAGTGTTGCAACATGCTGTTGTACTACCTTGCCTTCTTAAACTTAGGATTCCTGTAGCTAATTCCGCTACCCATAACAAAGCAATTTGTATCTGCAAAATGAATTGTAGGAATATCAAAACTTCTTGCAACACACATAAGCTAATGTTGTCATTTTGGATCAATTGAATCATTCAATAAGTAGGAAAAAGGGGGAAAAAAGGGAGCAAAACCTTTCTTGATCACGGTGTGAACCTTGCCTCCTGCCCCTTTGATTTTGCCTCTCAACTCATCCTGTATTGAAATCCTTAATAAATCAGTACAAATAAAACACACAAGATGAAGCATAGTAATATGTTGGTAAAGAATAAAGAAACAACTCAAAATTTATCGTTTGTTAAACATGGAGCAGTAAAGTATACCACAGTTCCTTTAGGTAGTCCGACAATAACAACTCTAAGATTCTCCAACTTTTCATCTTCATCACACTTTATTTGTCCATTGGCAGTTTGACTTCCAGCAGATTTACTAGGAGTTGAAGGCGGTAATATCCTAAGTGGTTTGTCTGCTATTTGCGACTTAAACCACTATCATAGTCAAATTAACAAATGTTATTACAAGTCTCAAGGGTGACCTTAACTTGAAAGTATAAGATACCTTGACTAAATAGTGATTATTCGTCTCTTTTGGGATTCTCCACTTCCCTTTGATTCTTTCGGGCTGATTGGTTGAATAAGAACACTTGCTCCACTTTGAGATATAGCCATGACAGTCATACTTGCCTCTGGAATAGGAAAGATGACCAGAACACACAAGACAACCTTTAAGCGCTCCAAACATCATTCCATCAGCACTAGAATGACAATTAGAGAACAAAATAAGTTTTGAAATCAAATATGAAGTACTCAAAGAATCACCTGTAACCACATAAACTAACTAATAGGACAAACGTTTGTTTCTAAACTTTGATTAGACGACAATTGCGACCACATGATCCCAATGGTTAGACAACAACTTATCATAATTGCCATTAAGCTATAATCATTCATTCATTCTATTGTGAACAGAGGAAGAATTATCTTTCCAGCTTCCATAGGGTCAGAAGGCAAACTTACCAACGATCTCGCAACACAAGTTCTGAACCAGAAGTAACCTGGTCATTCGCTGCAAGCATCTGTCGCAACTCCACAGTTGATACATTTTCCTGCAACTGATCTTTCAGTTCCCATAATGCCTTGGTCTGAGCCTCTAACTTACTTTCCAAAGCAACTTCCCCATTGTCCAAAGCATTAGTTTCTGAGCCACATTTATGCATCCTCGTATCAGTACTCGTTTTCACAATTTTGATGAGTTGATCGCTGTCACCAACATTCTTTCGCTTAGCACCATTCTTGGGATTTGACTCTCTTAAGGATTTCCTGCTAGTATCTAGATCCACATGCAATAATTCAGTAAGATATCAACTTGAAGATTAGAATAGATAAGAATATAAGTATACCATCCATTTTTGCTAGAAAAAGAAAGAAAAAAACAGCCAAGAACCACTTATATGTGAACTCTTAGTACCAGTCTCTGCGGGAGGTTTTCCATTCGCCACAGTTTGGATTGAAACTTGATCAGCTGATGGAAGACTTTCCCATCCAGGTAAGCTATCCAACACAGTGGATGAAGAAAACTCGAGGAAACAAATGGCGTGATACCATGACAAACCTTTAGCACCTTGACCATCAACCTTGGCACATATTCGAGCCTGCATATCTCTCAACAATCAAACAAAGCCTTCATACTTGATCGAAACACTGAATCTTCGATTCAAACTAAACTATAGCAAAACAATTCTTAGAAAGAACACTGACTAATTTTGGATATGTGAAACTCACCTCTCCTTTGATTATCTTTTTATTGCAGCGCTTGCATGTAGCACGAGAAGTCTGGGATACTTCAATACTATCTGCTGCAGGAGCTTCAGGAGTTGCAACGGTATTACATGTCAAACTAATACCATCAACGTATCTTCTTATTTTTTGTTGATCTTCCCATCTAAGCGATTCAATGCCTTCTATGTCATCAATTCTGAAAATATACAAGTATCATAGCAACTTGTTTCATGTATACTGTGTTATATTATATGGCGTAACTAATTGTAAGGGCACTTACGATATAATCTGATTTGCTTTCTTCATTATGCAGTTGGCATGGTGCCACATCTGTTGATAAAAAACAAACAACTTATGACTTCTCCATAAATACAGAAATGTAACAACCATATCAGTTTTATGGAAATAAAACGAACTCCGAGTGCTTAAAACATTGGCAATTGACAATATGAGTAATCACTAATAGAAAAAAGGTCATATGACGCGACCTATATGAAAACCCATCATAAAATGATAAAAAAGATGAAAAAAAACTTATATGATGGGATTTTTACTTTTTAGTGAACCCAATCATAAAGTGAAATTATATGATTGGGTTTTCATCAAACCCCCTTATATGCTTCTTTTATTTTCCCTTCGAAAAATTGCATCATATAGTTAGTAGTATATGAGGGGTTTTCAACAAAATCTCAATTATATACTTATGGGATTTTTCCCCATATACCCCTGACTTTAAGCCTAATAACTCATATACCCCGTGTTTTTAGAAACGCCTCATATACCCCTCACATTAGAGAAAATAACCCGAATATCCTTACTATGGATGGAAAAGCTAACGGTGTTAATTTTTCTTACACTTAATCCTAATTTAAGTCATTTAACACCTAATTCATTATTTCTACTCCTAATAACTCTTTAATTATCCCCCTACAAAATCATCATCTTCTTCATTCAACCCAGAAAACAAAACTACGTTCAATTTCTCCCAGATCAACCCCAAATTTGTAAAACCCTAAATTGATTTGGGGGAAATTGATTTCCCACTTCCACAATTGCATATCCCAAACAGCAAAATCCCTCAATTTCTTAATCACAAGACTACAAACCAAAGCAGCAACAATCAAAACCAAACTTACCCACTGCAAAACTGTGAAAAATCCCAACTTTCCCTTCTTGTATTCTTCTGGTAAATCTTCCCCAAATGGATCATCTTCCTCAATTTCTTCACTTTTCCCAAGAAACCCAGAACGAGTGTTCATCCTCCCAGATCTCTTGTCATCCTCAGGTGGGTCCATTAGCCTTGATTTCGTCTTCATRCTCATTAACCCAGATTTTCTYGGCTGCTGAAACGATGCATTCGAACTGCACCTCACAACTTGGTCTTCTCTCCCACTCACCCCCACTGCTGCACTGCTCACTCCCACTGCATCACTTGGTCTTCTGTGCACTAACTCAGCTTCCTTGAATGACACCATATTGCTATGATGCTGCTGATTTTTGGGTGTCATTTTTCCATAATCATTTGGACTCTCACTAACAGGCGACAATATCTGATTCTCCAAATCCAACACTTCCCCTTTTGGAAAATCAAACTCACTCYAAGAATCGTCATCATCATTGTCACCATTTTCTTCACCAATTTTAGAGCTGTTGTTGCTCGACGTGAGATGGGGTTTGGATTTCTGGGTTTTGGGGYTGAGATGGAGGAGAGAGAAATATTAATGCCTAATTAGAGTCAAATGAGTTGAATTAATGTTCAAATGCATAAAAGACTAACGGTGTTAACTATTTAACGGATTTTGGCTTCATTAAGGGTATTTGGGCTATTTTGTCTAATGTGGGGGGTATATGAGGCGTTTCTAAAAACACGAGGGTATATAGATTATTAGGCTTAAAGTCAGGGGTATATGGGGAAAAATCCCTATACTTATTAACCATGTGATGGGGCTTTCAACAAAACCCCATCATATAGCCATTTTCATTATATGACGCGGTCCCATATGATGGAGTTTATTTCGCATCATATACCCTATAAAAAAAACTCCATTATATGAACTTTTTTCTACTAGTGTAACCTTAAAAATATGAAGGAGCATGACCCGATTAATTACCAACTTTCAAATGGACATTAAAATTGAGTGAGCTTTAATCAACATATAACATTGTTCAATCTCAATTACCACACGATTTTCCCGGGCACCCAATAGCCAAATAGTTGCATGGGCGCCCGATAAATTACAGGCATAGAAGAAAATTGCAAATTATTTTTCATTTTTTTTTGAAAAAAATTATAAAATACAAGAATAGAAAAGAGAATTACAGGCATAAAACCATCAAAATGAGGAGATTGAACCATCTTTCCAAAACGAAGAACTTGTTTCGCAATGTAGTACTTGCAATGCCTGCAAGCAGCCCTTGCTGATTTTGCATATTCTGCTTTCCATGGCTTCTGCCCTGCCATTTTCTCAATCAACAACAAATATACTCTTTTACTTTTCCAACAACAATCATCTTGTGTTTATATTGTAGATGTTTACGTAATATTGTACGCTTTCCTTATCAGATGATCTAATATAAAATCAACTAATTAAGAAGTCAACCTACAACAAAACTTAAAATAATAGCTTAAAAAATTGTTTTGTTAAACTAATAAGCTTCCTATGCAAGCTAAGCCTAAACTAAACTTCTTAAGGAATCCAATAAAAGCTTCTCAAGGAAGCTAATTCAAGAGTGGGGATGACCGGACGAACGATCCATAATTAGTCCGAATCAAGTATATGATGATAAGCCTATGCAAGTAACACAGATTATACAATTCCTTCCTGCGACTCTGGTATGGCATGTAAAACAACATTGAGAAGAGAATCAACATCTCAACTAGTCGACCATCATATTTTGATAACAAATACAAGTATATTCCAATGTCAAAAGTGTAAAACATTTCAGCTATTTAACCATGAAAATTAGTACAAAGTCATCTTTATGCAGATGCAAATCATTCGATAGTATCCTAATTGAGGGTACCAGCCCTCTCCTCTGAGAAATTTTTCTTTCTTTTTTGTAACTGACGGAATATACTATAATAAAGTTAAAGGTTTGAGGGATAATCCAAAAATGTTTGACATAAATAGGTAGGCATCCAATGATTAAGCAGCTTCCTCAACAGCAGGACTGAGCATGAAGAGATACTGCAGTCACAAAAGTTCAAGAATCAGAAGCTCTATCACAATACGTGTTCTGAAGCAAACAAAATAAATAATATTAAACTGTACATGTCTAATACCTCAAATGATTTGCCCGATTTTTCAAATTCAAGCATGCTGAGAGCAACCTCACAACTCTGTGAAACGATAGGCTCAGGGTCCTTTGAGAATTCCTCAAGAAGTGCTACACTTCGTTCATCTGGAAAGCAGACATGAAATAAGCATTCTATAATGCACCACAAAGGCAGGTTAAATGCATAAATGCAATGAACACAAAGCGCATCAAGTTTGGTTCGAGCATCATCTCATTTAAAACATTAAAATTGATTTCTATGTAATGCTAAAAAGTATTGCTGAATCACTGATCTAAATCATTCAGTAACCAGCAAACCTGCGATGGAGCCAAGAGCTTCGGCAGCTTCATGTCTAACCATTGGATGCTCAGCAACATCTTTAAGAACCCTAATAAGGGCGGCTGAAGCAGCTTTATTTTGCATTTGTCCAAGCACATAAGCGACCTGTCTTCAAGTAAAGCATACATCATCCAGTGTTAAATAGAAGCTCACACAAAATCAGCAAAGATTCACAATATCATGAAACTTGCGTAAAAATTATATCATACATGTTCTTCCCAGTACCTGATAATCCTATGAAAACATATACTGTATCTTTTTTAAGTTCTTGAAAGCAAACAAAAGGAAGCCAATAAACCTAATATAATTTCCCTTCCAAACTTCAAAAGGTCTCATAGCATTAGTAACTTCAATTAAAGAGTGCATCGGTGTGTTTCTCATGCAAAGGTTAGTCAAAAGACTCGCGACCGACAAAATTATACCTTGCACCTATATCAAAGGCTACAAGCAACACTCATTAATCCATCAGAGGAGGTTTGTTTGAATACTAACAAAAACTTAAGCATACAATTGATATGTAATGGATCAGGATCATGATTGCCATCAGACTAAAATTGCACATATATATTCAAGATATATTTGCTTAGGAGTTAGAAGAAAATGATATAAAATATATTAATTGCTTGAGTATTTCGACAAATATAACTAACCTCATGGCGCAATAGAGCACTTTTAGCTCCCAGTGAATCAACAACTGCAGAGATAGCCTCATCTCCGCCATCATTGCGTAGAGCAAATAAAGCAGCATATCGCGCATACATATCCTTTGTTTCATCCAAGAGCACATGCCTTGAAAATGAAAACAACAAAAACACAATGATCACTAAGACTAGTAAACACACACTTGGACCTTGACCTTTGAGCAACCACTAAGGCACTCATGGTATATAAAGAACACAAACCTTAGTTCAGATATAGACGAGCAAGAAGCTGCTGCAGCTGGGTCAACCGACAGATACGGAGATGGTCCTCTATCGTTAGTTTCTTTATTTTTCATTTCCTCAATCCTATGCAGAGCCAATTCACATGTTTCTTTAACCTCAGGAGCTGGATCAGAGGCCAAGCTTCTTTTCAATAGAGGTACATTTGTTTCTAAACCAATAGCTCCAAGAGCCTCAGCAGCCTAAGCAAAAAGGGAGGCTCACAGATAAAAAATTATGATTAAAAAAATGACATATTACAAACAGCCCAACCCTTGACAAATGTTTCACCTCATGACGAACAATTGGATGCAAAGAAAGATCATTGAGGATGGATTCTAAGGCCGGAATAGCATCTGCGTCTTGCATTTGACCCAATGCAAATGCTGCCTCATGTGCCAACAAATTTGAAGCATCCCTTGCAGCTGCAAGTGGAGATCAGGAGAAAAAGTTATTTCATTGAAGTACAATGTGTAGCATAACTGCATAAGTTTGTCAAAGGAGATACAGATGAATATGATGAACAAGAATAGGGATGCCAGTGTAAAAAGGTGTGGCATGCTTTAGCCAAACGTAATGACCAAGATTCAACCATCTTATCACTTCTGTAGTACTTTAGAAGCTAAAAAAAGCCACCCACACCCCTCAGTATCTGCTATACATAAAGCTAATAGCCAAAAGGTATTAGTGTACCACAATACCTCTTTTTTATGAACTCATTAGTTAATGCTTCCTCGGTCTCACACCATACACAACCATGGAAGTTGCACACAAACCAAGGAGAGAGAGAGTTTTTTTTTTCCAAAAAAAAGGGGCCCATGTGATGAATAAAGATATAGAGAGAACCCAATCCCAGAAAAAGAAAGGTTGTAAGATACAGAGGAAGTAATTTCTCTCGTAACCACTCCTATAGTGATTCATTGTTTATGAGATGCTTATATAACAAAGCATACAAGTCTTAAATATTTTTATTCCTCTCATTAATCTTTTATCCCATCCAATCTTCATGTTCAGTAGTTCACCATACCTAGCAGTTGGCACACAGCAAAAGGAATTTTCAAGGTTAAAAGACAGTAAAAATTGCAGAGCATAGAAAGTTTGCAGCAGCATCCATCGTGTAAAAATCAAGATCACTAGCTTATTTCCAATGCACGTTAGCCCTAGCCATCACAATCTAAGTCTTCGTAAATATAGGCTTACCAAACAGAAGTGTTAAGGAATATATAATAAACTTTTTACTTGTAGGTCATATGACTCATATCTAAAATGCTGTCTATACTATTTTAAAGAGGTTACAATCAGCAGGCTACAGCATGAAAACTTTTAAGCTTCTCTTTGACCAATTTTGATTCCATACCCAACAATGAGCCAAGTAGCCAACCACTAAACCTGACAAGACCTTTGAGTTCAGCTCTGTCGCTAAGAACTTAAACTTGTTCAATAGTTCTCATAATGAGATATTAGGTTGTCAAAATGTCACCTAAACTATTATCTATATGATCATAGTTTGATGGTTAAGGAGCATCTTGCTTGCTACGTACCAGAACAACAGGAAGTTATACATGAGTTGTGCTAGTGCAAGAGACTAGAACTAAGTCTCCCACATCTAAATGACAATGCGTACGAGAAAAGTACATGAAATAACATAAGGAATACCACACTACAGAGCATCTTACAGGAAGTTATACATGAGTTGTGCTAGTGCAAGAGATTGACACATGAGAGCACTGGAGGCTACTTCGATCATCTATGATATCGTTTTTTTGTTCTTAATGGACTATATAAATCAAATAATCAATGTATGCTATAACAATTTCAATTAGTCCTTAATCTCTTATGAAATACACGCTTAGTAATCTCCACTTAGTCCATAGGTGTGATAACAAACGGACATAATCATGAGCTACGAACAACAGTAGCAAATCGACCACCACTACAATGGGCAGCAAATCCTCAAAGGAAAATCAGAATTGGCACAAGAAATTTTGACACATTACATGTGAAACTAAGCAACTACTGGTTGGTTTTCTAAACTAGGGTTAAGGAGTATCATCAAAAGTCAAAACCCACACTTAAAAATTGCGATAAGTCGTTACTACGGTTCAGCTAATGTAAGAAATAAAATAATATCTCAAATTCACATGATCATTGGTTTCGAACCATGAATCAAAACAAGCTGCAACTATCCCCTGCTCATAGTAAACAGCAGAAATCATCTATACCTAGTTCATAAAGCAGGCAAAAAAGGATTCCAGCTTCCAACTACATGCTCGAATTTCTTTAAGTCATAGAATGTAATAACAGCATTTATATTCTATTTCTATTTGATTTAGCAATGAACAAATGTACAGTTTCACGATCAATTAGATAAGTGGACAACAAAGGCATTAATATGAAATATTTACCCTTTTGCCTAGGAAACAAGAGGTTGAACACTAGACTTTTATCCCAAAAACCCACCAAATCCCTCCAAAAAAAGAGATACTTTGTAAACTATGTTCACTAAATTTAACACAAAATCCAATCTTTAATTCCCATAAAACAATAAGAGATATAGCATCAATTCAGGGTACTAATATACTGTAGTTTGCAATGCTAATTTGTCAAGCAAGAATAGAACTTTCAATCAGCAGGCAACTAACAATTAAGCAAATCAACAGTTCAGATAAGAACTTGAGCAAAGATAGAATATTTATAGAGCAAGAAAAATACCCAGAATGAGAGCATCACGAGGAAGATGACCTCTGAGATTGCGAAGAGAAAAGAGAGCTCTAAAACGCTCAGAAATAGGTTGAGTTTGATCCAAAAGTCTTTCACAAAGAAATTTAACAGTTTCCTCTGGTGCTTCAAATGAACCCATCACAAATTCTACAATTCGAACAATATGTTTGGTGATTGAGTATTCTGGGCAATATTAACTCAGACAAAAGATTAAGCTTTGAAGAATGTTGCAGCAAAGAATAGGAGAGAGAATCAGAATTGATTCGATGCTTCCTTCAGTCCCTCGCACTCTTTTCTTAGTTTGCTTTGGTTCGGAAAGGCTAAGGCTAAGGGTTTTGCACGTAATACAATTTCGTGAATTGTTGGGGAAAAAAATTGTATTATTCACAAATCCGTCCATTAACCGCATATACCGATGACATTTGACTTTTTGCGTATATTGACACTTGAACCCAAAATTTCATTTAAACAATGTCAACTTTTAATCATAGGATAGTTTAGAGTTGAACAAATGACTTGTGTTGTTTTTGGCAAATTTGGGCATGATTTTTCGACATGTAAATAAGCTAAGCTCTTCCAAACTTTCCTTTTGGATGAGTTTTAGGCAAATAAAATACATTGGTCTAGTGATTTTTCTTCCTTTGACTTGCAAAGCTAGCATCACTTTTGCGAGTTTAGGCAATTTTTTTTACACTCGATCCACACTTTCGAATTGTAGTCAAAAGGAACAAGTGTAGTTATTTGTTAACTTTTTGGTCGAATTTCAACCATGTAAATCTTTATCCTTATTCAATGAAAAGTATAAAAGTATAAAATTAAGGTACTTTTTAAAAAAACAAAGGTGTTTCACCAAAAAAAACGTTGGTCATTTTAACATTAAGACATTTTAAGCAATAAATGGAGTATCAAAGCACTAGTTGTCAATTAACAACTGAGCAACTTAATTCGTTAAAATAACACACAAAGTGTAATTAACTTATGGTAATAAACTAATAATACTTTCAATTAAGAAGTTCTAGAAGAGCATTGCAGGATTACCTAATTGTACAGGAAATTGTACAAGTAGAACTTACCATTAATAAGACTGTATTTTAGGCTGATTCCTAATTTTCCTAAAAGTTACATGAGAGTCATTATTTAACTAATGATCAAACATTTGTTGCCAATCAATTACCTATTGATTAATTATAGTGGTAAAACTGGTAGTGAATTCAATTTAACTTTGAACTAATGTAATCGAATTGATATCTGTAGAAAATGTCTGTTTTCTATCGGCAAGTTGCGAGAATTCGACAAGAAATTAACAACGGATCATACCAGTCACTGGACAACTCGAAAGTTATTTATTGAACAAATATTACAGTAGTTAAGGAGTTACTTTGAATCATCTCACTTTGCCAAAAACTAGAACAAAGCCAAACCTGAATATTGGCATTGCATCAAATGAAAATCAAATAATTGAGAAGTTGTATGCTTGAATCAAACATAGAGCATACCCCACTTGTATTGCTGTAAATAGTGTACAGTTACATAATCTCTCTCAATTTTCATTCAAATAAACTTCTTCCATTCTGTATTAACAGTACAAAAAAGATCTCCAGATAAACTAATTACCGACTACGACCTGAAGGCGGCCAAACACTGGTGACTCCAGTAAGTTAGATGGAAAATCGAGTCACCTGGAGAAGTGGAGATCGCTGTTTGTGCGATTAGAGCTTCTGCGTGAAGTGGGCAACGTCACAGCACAAAAATGGCCCATATATGTAGCAGGGCAGGAGCGAAAGCAAGAGCCGATCCCTAAATGTGTTACCATTACTTACAGGGTATAAACAAGATGTAGGTTAATATATGGGGAAGGTAATGCAACTGGCTGACCCATGGTCCAATCACAAGTAATCCCCAAACACGATCTTGAAGGTCAGATGAGAGAATCCCAATCCCATCCATGACTTCCACAAGCCCCAATGGAAAGTCAACTCTCTGATTCTCAGTCAAAAAGTCAAGCTCTTTCCATTTGCCAAGGTAGATTGGCATTATGTAGATTGGCAAAAACAAATGCTTCATATCCAGATTCTGCAACTACAGAGGAAGGGGCTCCAAATTAGGCCTTTGATCTAATTTCTGGTCTTTAGGTTGGGTTGTAACGTCCTGAAGCAGTAGCACCTGAAGAGTGCCAGACTTCTTTAACCAGGCTTTGACAGCAGGCCCCTGTGATATGAATCTCCCAACATTGGTCTCTGCCAAATGAAATGGGGCCCCTATGCCACTGAGCAGCCCCTCAATGGCTCGTTTTAATGCTCCATCACCAACTACTTTGCTGTGCTTCCCCCATCCAGTCAGAATACTGATAAGAAAAATCAAAAACAGAAAAGCCGACCTGTGAGGTTAAAACTAGCAACCGCTATGACTAGAGGATAAAATTGTCTGAGATTAAACTATTTAAATTGACAGCAGTAACCATTATGCACTTCGCTAGAAGAAGATTTTACAATAACTCAATCCCTCTTAGATTTGCTTTCTCAATTCTCAACACAGGGTTTACATTTCTCAACATTTCCCTTCATTATGGTTTTAAGTTTATCACAATTTACGCAATGATTTCATATTTATGATAAACAACCCATAGCATTAGACTTATACTACCCCTAACCCATAGCACTGCCCAAGAACTCTCACTGAAAATTTTCGAATATCTAAATCTATTCCAAGACATGACTAGAGGCAAAGCTGTCAACGAAATAAGGAATTTGGGGTGCTATACTATGGGTGAATTCTTTTTCTTCTACTTTTGGGTTGTACTAATGAATGGTGTTTTGGCAAACTAAACATTAGGGCGATAAAGTGAAAATAGTTGTAGCTGGTTTGTTTTCAAGATAGAATACATGGATGAAAGCTTAATGAAAGACCAGAAAAGAAATCACTTTTATGCCGCAACACAGTACCTTAAAAGCTTTGGTAGCTCATGTCCTTCTAAAACGACAGATCGTATGTTCAGCAACCAAGCATGTACCATGGCCCGAGCAGCACCAGAGGACATAAGGTGCAAATCCAAGCAAGATGTGGACCACACATTTTCCCACACATTCCTGTTCTTTCCTTCCAGAACAACTAACTGAGCTCCCCGTTTCTGATGAAAAAGCAGAGTTATAAAAGGTCAGCCATTTCCAGTAGGTCGTCATAATCTTGAAAAACACCATATAGTATGCAAAATTAGAAAAACAAGAATCTATGTTGAAGGCTTGAAGCTACTACATAACCATACATGTTAAGTATCCGATACTCGAAACAGATGCACACTACAGATACTTGACATTTATGAATCAGTTTTCGAAGGAAAATACCTATCTGCACCAATCTACAAAAAGGGGCTTGTTTTCAAAGAACTCATTAACAGCAAAACAACAAAAATATCAACCATCAATTTTCTGTATCGATCCGGTAATCTGAATTCACAATCAATTCATGTTAATTTTACCCCCTTTACTCCTTAAAAACAAAATAAGAAATTCAACCACATGCATAGAGAGTTTGACTTACTTGACCGAAATGCCATAGCACATCAGTTAGAGCATTGTAGAAGGCAGATGCAGTTGAGGTATCCAACTGCTTAACTTCATCAAACAAGGATAGGGCTTGAAGCCAGATCGTGTCCCTAGATCCGGTGAGCAGTCCATGAGCGACACCATAGACTCGATCATCAAACAGGTGAAGTTCTTCTAATAACATAGACGCATCTTCCAATGAGTTACAACGGCTGCAGATTGCATTAATCAATACTTGGTTAACCTTCTGACCAAAAATTACAGGTAAAACTTCAAAGACAGCAAAAATAACTTATGATCAGACAAAGATGAAGCAGAAGTTTACAACAACCAGAATGAACTATTCCAAGAAAAGCCTTCATAATTTAATAGCAGAAATAGCTTCAAAATGAATCAAAGCATAAGAAATCTCTTCAATTGGGTTAAACTTTGTCATTCAACAAGCCTGATGTCCAACTAGATGACAAGGAACTCCCAGAGGAAAAGATGCTATTCTCCAGGTCAAACAAAAGCTGATAGAAATAATGTGAGTAAAACTATTACTGGCACTTCAAGGCTCACACATTCAAACTTTCACGCCTTTGTAACAGTATCAGGATCATGTTGGTAATCCTATGGTGAAGATTAAATTGGAGTTGAAACAATACTCCTCTTACATATGGCCTTATCAAAACTGCCTGGCAGAGACCAATTTGATAAGAAATGAGGCAACAACCACATCAATGCTCGTGTATTGAGGTATATATTGCAAGTAAAATGAGAGCTACAATGTTTTCTTTCAGGTAAATTGATGCTATATTTAACCTCATTAGCTAACCCTTCTTAAGCAATTAAGAAACACTACATACTGTTGCATTGTCAGTTAAATTAATGAACACATGCAACTCAGCCAACAATTATATAGATTCAGCTCTCAAAGTATAACTTTAGCAGAGAGATATCAATAAATAAAATATCCCAGTAAATAAGAGAGGGAGCTACCTGCAAGCGTTTAGGATAGCCGAAAAGGTTACCACGTTTGGCTTTATCTCAAGCTGATGCATCTTCTGGAAGAGTCCTAAGATGCACAAGAGCTCCTGCCTGCTCTCATTGAATTCCCTGATACTAAGAGACTTTTCAGCTGCAAGCTGCCCAAAGATTCTCATGACACTATTATGCTCAAAACCTTCAAGATTATGTGCAGCGGCATTACGAGCCACTTTCAC
This sequence comes from Bassia scoparia, assembly GCA_008642245.1. Classification (NCBI taxonomy): domain Eukaryota; kingdom Viridiplantae; phylum Streptophyta; class Magnoliopsida; order Caryophyllales; family Amaranthaceae; genus Bassia; species Bassia scoparia. Next base: position 23,608 of record SNQN01000052.1, on the reverse strand, counting down.
TGAAGTTTCACCCCCTGACCATCCATTCACAGGAACTATAGCATCAGCTAGGTACTCCTCTCTGGTGGATCGACCAAATGCATCGATGATAGTGTTGTATGTTACTACATTTGGTCGGATTCCTTCTTTTGTCATTTCATCAAGCAAAAGCACAGCTGATTTCACTAGTCCATTTTTGCACAGAGCATCAATAAGACCACTATAAAGAACAACATCAGCTTTCAAACCAGCCTCCTTAAATTCCCTAAAAACCTCCATGGCTTCCCTATATAGACCACCTTTTGAATAAACATCAATCAGCGTCGAATAAGTCAGAACATTAGGAATAACACGTACACTTTTCATCTGCTCAAACACCTGTTTAACCTCACCATACTTGCCTTGCTTACCAAACCCACCCAACAATGCATTGTAAGTCACTACATCCTTCCTAATGCCACAATTCTCCATCTCCTTGCAAACATTCAGAGCATCCTTAAACCTACCCAGCTTTAGCAAAATCGACAACGAGGCATTGTAACAAACTCTATCAAGAGCAATCCCTGCGCACCTCATTTCCTCGAACATATCTAGCGCGTCCTCATACCTACCGGCCTTGGCAAACCCATCAATCACAGTACTATAAGTAACCACATTAGGCATGACATTCTTGGCAGTCATTTCGGACATAATATTGAAAGCCAAGTCCATCTTCCCAGCTTTGCAAATAACATCCAACAAGGTATTATAAGTAAACACATCCTGATCAATCCCCCTAAATCCCATCTCAGTAACCAACCTCATAGCCTCCTCCCACAACCCACTTTTACAAACAGCTAGCATAGAATTAAATGTAATTCGATCCGGGTCAACCCCATTGCTCAACATATCCTCATAAATACCACTCACAACCTCAAATTTAACCCCTGCTTTAGCACAGGCATCAATCACAGCATTATAAGACACTAAATTAGGTTTCAAACCTTGATTCTTCATCATATCAAAAACCCCAATTGCCTCTTGACACATCCCACTTCTCCCATAAGCACTAATCAAAGCAGAATAAGTATAAACAGTATTGCCATAACCACCATTAACAGCATTATCAAACACAAGCCTAGCTAATTCAACTTTCCCTAATCTACCCATTACACTAATCATAGTACTAGCCAACTTACCTCTCTCACTCACCTTCTTCTCCCTTTGAACAGCAAATTCATAGCAAATAACAGCCTTTGAAGAATCCCCTCTATTCCCAAACTCCCTTAGCAAAAAGCAGTAATCTTCTGACCCAAAAAGCTTCCCTTCAAAACCCAACAGAAGACTCTCGAACTGGTGATCATCAAAGCAAGAAGATTGAGTAGCTTGCAACAGAACATCCTCCGCAACAGGCGAATGTCGGGTGGGAAGGTTCGACCTTTGGCGATTAAAGTGGAGTTTCGACACAAAACGAGTTGATTTCTTGCCTGAAAAATCATGGGAAAGGTGGGATTTTTTGGGGGATTGAAGAGGGGATATAAAGGTGGGAGCTTTATTGTTGTTTGAGAGGGGGTTTGTTGGGATTGGAGAAGCAGAGACTTTTTGGGAGGTGAAACGACGCGTTTGGTGAGGTGGGTGTTGCTGATGAATGGTTTTCTGGGACGAAGGGTAAGGATGAGGGGTTTTGTGGGGTTTTGAGGAGGCTGTGATAGAGCAGTGAGGTGGTGTTGGCGTTGAAGAAGCCATTTTTTTTAAGAGAGAGAAAGAGAAAAGAGGGGAGAAGAAGGAGAAGATAAGATATGAGAGAGAAAGTGAGGTGAGAAATGAGGAAAGAGTCAAAAGAGTAGCTGAGCCGAGTAAGCCTGACTGCCTCACCTATATTTTCTTAGGTTAGTTAGGTATGACTCATAAAGTCATCACTCCTTTCATGTTATACTCGTACTATAATACGAGCAATAACTAGTTCATATCTGATATGAACCAAATTGGTTCATATCAAGGCAAATCAAGGAAAAATAAATAAAAAATAAAAAAAAATATTATTTTTATTTTTTATTTTTTGCCTTGATTTGCCTTGATATGAACCAATTTGGTTCATATCAGATATGAACTAGGTATTTTCCGTTAAATATATATACATAAATGTATGTTTGGTTACAGAACACACAAGTCTGTATCTTTATTTATAACCCCCAGTACAAACCGGAAACAATCATAGATAGATAGATAGGATTAAAAATGGAATTATGCAATCGTTTTCTTGCGAATGAGCTGGTGGCAGCATGTTTGGTTTTCTTGCTCGCACATCTTCAGCACAAAAGCGTGACGACAAGTTTTGTGGGCTTTCAGTTCATGAACACCACACTCATCCTCGTTGCAGTCGCGTTCGTGATTCTGTGCGTGGCCACTTTCATAACGACGGCGATATATGAAGGCGTCATGAAGGTGAAGACCTTATGGTGCACGACGCCTCTGATCGCGTCGATGGTGGCGCTGGGAATCTTCTTGTTGTCCGTGAGCAGCCAGGGCGGCGAAAGGGCCGTGCCGGGGAGACCTTACAAGGAGTATCGAGTCGAGTCGTACTCAAGGTGGATGCAGAACAAGGTTCGTGCTAACTGGGATACATACTACAAGAAGGCTGTTGTTGAGAATAAGGACTTTGTGTGCGCTGAATATGACTTTCCTCCGTTGCAATTTGAAGTTCGAGCTGACCCGGCTTTCAAGGTACACATATACTCGATCTACTTCCTTCGTTTTTTATTAGAAGATTTAAGATGTGGTCTGGCCTGGTTATTTAAAAACGTTTGTGAAAAATTAAAATGAGTGGTTATTTTAATTTGATTGGAAGTGAAACTAATAATGTACTTGATTATTTTGAAACTTTGTCAAATCATGGGTGATTATTTACATTTCGACCCTAATAAAGTTTCATACTTCGTATTAGATTATGCATTTTCTTTTTGTGTATCTCTCCTATCAAATGGGTTTAGATCATTCTTATCTCTCTCATCTACAAAAATATTGGCTATGATTTGTAAAATGAAAGAAGGAGATACTTTTTTGTTAATCTATTGGATGGTAATATGGTATGGATGAACAATCAGAAAATGGCAACATTTGGGTGATACTTTTGAGGTATAATTAAGGGCACATCCTCTTCAACTTAATTTCATATTGGATCAGATCAGGCTTCATCATCATATCGAGAACTTATTTCCGTACTCCCTCATTATTTTATGCACTCTAAATTAGCGACTACTTTGGCGGTCTCTAAATTTTTGCTACCGTCAAAGCGTTCGCTATATTGGAGTGTGGAAATTAATGGGGAGTGCGAAAATCACTGATCATATTGTATCCCTCTAATAGTTTCAGCTCTCCTTAGGTTAGATTTCGAAAAAAATCAGACGAAGAGAACGCACTCTAAGATTGTTTGACGATTTTTTGCAGTCTGGTTGTTGCAAGGCTCCAAGAGGTTGCAAGCTGTGTAGCTTCTTCAATAACCAAACAAGCTCATCGACACGTTCGATTAAGCTAGAGAATGGCGAACACTGCAGTGACGACTGCAATAGATGGGATGATGATCCGAACACCTTATGCTTCAATTGCCAATCATGCAAGGCTGGTCTTCTCCAAGACTTAACGAAATCATGGTTTTCAACAGGATTACAACTGATTATCATTGGGGTCATTCTGTTATGGGTTCAGATTAAAGGCATTTTGAAGTATTACTACTGATCATATCACCTTATGGTTATGAATTGAAGTGTAATATGTGATCCAATCTATGTTCTAATCTGCTTAAGTTTTATCATCTATGTCCGTTTGAAATTGCTTTAATTTGTAGTCGCAATTACTCCTTTAATTGAGTACGTTGTGAGCCGATATGGGAATGAGTTTAAAATTATTTTGGGTGTGTTCTCTTCGACTTATGTTTATGTATATTAATATGTTTATAGTGATTCTAACGTGATTGTCTTCTTTCTTCTTTTTTTTTGGATCTAAATCCAAGTGATCAAAGCCAGTATATGATGTAATCAATTAAAGCAATCCAAACAAGCAAATCAAATATAAGTTGAGAACTTGAGATTATGATGAAACCTTCAATCAAGCGTGTAATCACTTTCCTAAAAGTAATATTTTGACCCTACGAAAGTTGGAGTATTATGGGATTCGCTTGTGACATACAACGAAGAACAAGGTCAAGGTGTATCGTGCTTTAAATGATAAACCTTTAATGTAGTTTAGTATTTTTGAGAAGTTGAGTGATCTCTGACGAAGATGGAGAGATTTTTTTTTTTTTTTTTAAGGGAGGAGAGAAAATTTTTACATAAACATAAGTTAATGTTTGTTATGTTTATCATGATGACTTAATAACAATTTATATACGAGTCATATAATAAAGAGTAACTATCATATATCGCATAGGAAAAATCTCAACCAAACCCCAAAACAACGCGAGAAAAAACGAAGGGACACAAGTGCAACCAATCCCCTATTTTGCACTGCTTTGGTGCTGTAGTTTGGGACTTGCACAGTTGCACTGCAATACCCTTGCAATTTTTACTAATTTTAGGCTTATTTGTTGTCTTTTATTTGCAAAGCATATTATACATACTTATATTTTGTTTGATTAATTATAACACCTTAACCACATAATCAATCAAACAAACTTATTAACACATACACTAAATAATTTCAACATCACAAGATCTTTCACAAAAAAAAAAAAAAAAACAACAACAACATTTTTCCTTCATTTAGTGTATCAAGTCAAATATTACAAAGTGATAAACACTTCTATAACAGTTCATCGTTAATCTTGGGATAATTAAAACTCCCAATCCCCACATTTAGTACCTCCATTTAGTAATTTCAACATACAGTCAAATAATTTCAACATTTTTTCTCCATTTAGTACTTCAATTTGAAATTAAAATTCTCAATTCCCACATTTCAAATATCCCGTAAATTTACAATATTTCCGCATTTGCCACTGGAGGTCAATCGCCGGGGATTGACTTAAAATTAGCCAACTAGGACAAGCATTCTCCCATGTTTACTATCCAAAGTTCCAAGTTAATTAGCCCAGTAGGGTAGGACAAGCATTAAATGACTCCAACACCTATTCTTTCTCAGTTCTCCCCATCTTTTCTCGCCAACGGTTCAACATGAATTTGTTGGTATGAGCTCGTTTTTAATGCAAAATTAAACCATTACTGTATATTGATTTCCTAATTTTAATCTTCATTTGTGATTCTAATCATCCAATTTCCATGTTTGATTTTCTTGATTCAGGAAAAATTACCCACATTGCAGAAGAAGGAGCCTCGGGAATTGAAGAAGGAAGAAGATGTAACCCCTGTTTGGTGGATTGAAACCTCTGATTCCGTTTCCCGCCATTTTCACTTCTGCCTTGATGGTCACCTCTCTGTAATTCTCTCACCTATTATCCTTTTGGGTTTTCAATTTTTCTATAAACTGTAATTGCACTTGTATTAGTTGTATATTGCAAATTAATTTCATTAGTGGGTAATATTAGGGATTCAGATGTTTTCATGTTACGTTTCATATATAGATACTTGAATGAACAATTGGGTTTGTTGAAATTTTGAAGTTTTGTTAGGTTTTGGGGTTCTCTATATGTATTAATTATCTTACTTGCTGTTGGTCCAAAAATTGATCTTTTTAAAATTTGATTGGGTTTAACTAGAGTTGAAATATGAGATTGGGCTTCATGTCTTGAATTTGGTTAAATTTAGGTTTGAATATTGGTGAAATTTGTTTTTGCTCCAAGAAGTGTTTTTCACATTTGGGTTATTTTAGTTTTGTTTCATATTTTGTGCTGTCTATGATGTGCTTTGGTTGGTCTTATGCAATGCTAAATTGCACAAAATTGGGTTTGTCAGGCAAAAGTGCTAGAGGATTCAAGACCTGTGTTTAAAAAAGTGACTGATTCTTTCCTCAATACATTCTTGCCCTCTGGCTATCCATATAGGTGGGATAAAAAAATACACTGATTTCTTTTATCTCGCTGCAAGCTCGCAGTAAGCCAGTGTAAACACTTGCAATTGTGACTGATATGTTTCATGTTGCAGTGTTAATGAGGGTTATCAGAGGTATACTCAATTCCGAGCTCTACAACATGTTACCAGTGCAGCATTATCTGTTCTCTCAACTCAGGTCATCTCTATTTCATCTTTGACATGATCATATTTTTTCAGTTTTATCACTCTTTGTTAGCAATGTTTGTTGCGTAATGTTGGAGATCCCATTCAGTGAATCTGCATGATTGTTAGTCTTAAGCCATGATATGCAACAGTTGGTGTAACAAAGGCATGTATGTCGTAGCTCAGGCTTGCCGATTTGTTATGGCAATTAATCTTTTTTATATATGGTGCATGGAATAACTCGATGTTTGGATAATATATGTTTGTAAAATGTATAAACCTAACAAAGGAAACCCTGCCCACTTCTTTTGTTTCAAATCTTCTTAATGGAGAATTGGTAGGTTATTAAACTTGAGAGGCCATAGGGATAGAGAATTTATCTTGCAGGTGCAAAGCTAGGATTGTTGGGGTCGGGGCCTTGGGGGGGCGATACAGTGATACTCATAATAAAATTTTGAGACAAGAATTTTGCATTAGCATTTTATGATGAAATAACAATGATATAAAAGAAAGGGGGGGCATAACACAGATTTAATAACAATTATAGGATCAAATCTTTTTTATCCATAGGAAAATCTAGTACTAAGGGAAAGTGGGAGGGGTGGGTCATAGCCATTTTTGGTCCCTTTATGCCTTCACCCCTGTTTTCTTTATTTGGGAGAACCTAAAATTTATAGAGATCAGAGATGGCTAAAATGAAAAGAATTGGGTTGCCGAAGATGGGAGGGTAATTTGGAGGACGGTGGAGGGAAGGGATAGAGAGATTAAATCCTAGAGGTTAAGAAGTGTGAAACAAACAATGTTAGCAAAATCATAGCTTGGTAAACTCCGTTCCATTTTCCCAATTTATTATAAATCTATATTTTCTCCTGTATTTTCTACTTGAACTGAACATACCCCTTCAAGTTTTGGGTGAATTAGAATTGTGTTAACTTGTCATAACCCTATCCGAGCTTTTAGTTTGTGAAGTTGTGAATTGGGTTAGTTAAGGGGAAACAAGGCATNCCCCTGTTTGGTGGATTGAAACCTCTGATTCCGTTTCCCGCCATTTTCACTTCTGCCTTGATGGTCACCTCTCTGTAATTCTCTCTCCTATCATCTTTTTGGGTTTTCATTTTTATTTTTTCGTTAACTGTAATTGCMCTTGTATATTTGCAAATCAATTTTATTAGAGGGTGATATAAGAGAAAAAAGATGAAATTTTTGGGATTCAGAAGTTTTCATGTTGCGTTTCATATATAGATACTTGAATGAACAATTTGGATTGTGTTAGGTTTTGGGGTTCTATATGTATTTACTATCTTACTTGCTGTTGGTCCAAAAATTGATCTTTTTAAAATTTGATTGGGTTTAATTTGGGCTAAAATATGAGATTGGGCTTCATTTCTTGAATTTTGTTAAATTTAGGTTTGAAAATTGGTGAAATTTGTTTTTGCTCCAAGAAGTGTTTTTCACATTTGGRTTATTTTAGTTTTGTTTCATATTTTGTGTTGTCTATGATGTGCTTTGGTTGGTCTTATGCAATGCTAAATTGCACAAAATTGGGTTTGACAGGCAAAAGAGCTAGAGGATTCAAGACCTGTGTTTAAAAAAGTGACTGATTCTTTCCTCAATACATTCTTGCCCTCTGGCTATCCATACAGGTGGGATAAAAAATTCACTGGATTTCTTTTATCTCTCTGCAAGCTTGCAGTAAGCCAGCGTAAACACTTGCAATTGCGACTGATATGTTTCATGTTGCAGTGTTAATGAGGGTTATCAGAGGTATACTCAATTCCGAGCTCTACAACATGTTACCAGTGCAGCATTATCTGTTCTATCAACTCAGGTCATCTCTATTTCATCTTTGACATGATTATCTTTTTTCAGTTTTATCACTCTTTGTTAGCAATGTTTGTTGCGTAATGTTGGAGATCCCATTCAGTGAATCTGCATAATTGTTAGTCTTAAGCCATGATATGCAACAGTTGGTGTAACAAAGGCATGTATATCGTAGCTCAGGCTTGCCAATTTGTTATGGCAGTTAATCTTTTTTATATATGGTGCATGGAATAAATCGATGTTTGGATAATATATGTTTGTAAAATGTATAAACCTAACAAAGGAAACCCTGCCCACCTCTTTTGTTTCAAATCTTCTTAATGGAGACTTGGTAGGTTATTAAACTTGAGAGAGGCCATAGGGATAGAGAATTTATCTTCCAGGTACAAAGCTAGGATTGTTGGGGTCGGGGCCTCGGGGGGCGATAGAGTGATACTCATAATAAAATTTTGAGACAAGAATTTTGCATTAGCATTTTATAACGGAATAACAATGATAGAAAAGAAAGGGGGGCATAACACAGATTTAATAACAATTATAGGATCAAATCTTTTTTATCCATAGGAAAATCTAGTAGTAAGGGAAAGTGGGAGGGTGGGTCATAGCCATTTTTGGTCCCTTTATGCCTTCACCCTTGTTTTCTTTATTTGGGAGAACCTAAAATTTATAGGGATCAGAGATGGCTAAAATGAAAAGAATTGGGGAGCYGAATATGGGAGGGTAATTTGGAGGGAAGTAGCTGAGGTACGGTGGAGGGAAGGGATAGAGAGATTAAATMCTAGAGGTTAAGAAGTGTGAAACAAACAATGTTAGCAAAATCATAGCTTGGTAAACTCCGTTCCATTTTTCCAATTTATTATAAATCTATATTTTCTCCTGTATTTTCTACTTGAACTGAACATACCCCTTCAAGTTTTGGGTGAATTAGAATTGTGTTAACTTGTCGTAACCCTATCCGAGCTTTTAGTTT
>SNQN01000052.1:0-13926 GCA_008642245.1 Bassia scoparia | reverse complement strand
TGCTTTTCTGTCTTTCAGCTGATGTTCTGTATGATTTCGGCAGTGGATTGGAAGTTTTGTCTCCATTATGCCCACATCTATTTCTAGAAATGGCAGGCCTTGGAAATTTTGCAAAGGTGGAACTAATGAACTCCAACTATCTTTATATTAAAGCTAGCCTGGATGGTAAAAAGAGAACCTTTTAATTAACAGTTACGATCACTGGATTTTCTGGTTGTAGTTATGCAGTTAGCCTATATCTTAGTTGTAAAAGCATCTGTTTGCTGAGGGATAAGAATCATTGATTTTTGGGACTCACGTAAATGTAATGTCAAAGACCTTTCCCTGTCATATTGCCATGGGGTCTTTTGATCAATTTAATTTCATATATAGTTGGACAATTAGCTCATTAGTCATTATGCATGACAGGGAATGGCCATTGTTTCTGCTAGAGCCACAAGACTGCCACTATATTCTTCATTTGCAAAAGAAGGCAACCTCAGTGATCTGGTCGCTAAAGGGGAGGCCATATCTACACTCTTCAATGTCATTGGAATTGGTGCAGGAATCACTCTGGCCTCAAGTGTGTGTTCATCCATTCAAGGAAAGGTATTGTTCTTACTTGTTGGATTCAAAGATATTTGTTAATTTCTTGAAACCCAGAGTTGCAAGTGCTATTGGTTCTGGTCAAGATRTGGCACCTCTGTGTCTCGTTTGTTATGCGAAATTCATAGAAAGTCTAAGAAATGGGTGAAGAGCTATTTAATGTTGAATCCATGAACTTTAAAGGGAAATAAAWCATAATAGGAGTATCACCCTCATTGTCCCAYATTGTACACCTTAGCCATTCCCAGGGATCAATGRTCTGGAACATTGAAAGTCAAAGCCCCAAAGGCCTTTGACACCCATCTCCATCTGTTTATCCATTCCATAACAATTTTYTATGCCRTAGTTGTCATATTTCATACTTTCACTACAAGTTGTACAGTGTTTACCATATGTAGGKTKTACCTGATGCATTTCTGAGGGTTCATGATATTTTAGATCTCTTAGTGCATTGTTATTTCTTAATGCCTGAACATTATGAAAATTCTGTTTGGAGCCAGATGTAAATTTTAGGAAATRCCAAATACAGTATGATTGAGTACYARTGCAATATCTATCKATTGGTTTCTTGTTAATTCCCTAGGCGCTAGTCTGGTGTGTAATTAACTTGTGAGTTGTGACATTGTTTTTAGAGGAGAATACAAACTTACAAAGACTGCCACTATATTCTCTCCAGTTGAATATCCATTGTACTGTATATTCTGTAATCAGTGATCTGATAATTTGCGCTGCTGACTTCTAAGTTCTAACGTATCAATGGTTGTTTAATTGTCAATATTCAAATGATAAAATTGTCCAATATGTCTACTGAGCTCTTGACACGCCTTGGCCTTTGGCCCTTTRTTGTCACCTTATTTCCTTTTATCAATACTTGTTCTCCGGTTCTCCCTATTTGAATTTTCTGGCTCTTTTTTTCTTTTCTTTTTTTTCATTGGATTTTTTAAGAAACTGTTTGCCTTACCAAAGTTAATATTTCCTACGTTTTTCTAAAGGGTAGAATAAATCCAGTCTTTGCCTTCATCTGTGATGCATCTAGTGGCTCTGATCCTTTAAGATCGCCATGCAGGTTATTGCTGCTCCCCTTCTTTCAGTTTTACATGTGTATAGTGTTGTGGAACAAATGAAAGCTGTTCCTGTCAACACRTTAAATCCTCAGAGAACCGCTTTGCTAGTGGCTGATTTTGTGAAGGTTGGCATTCTAGTAATCTAGTTCACGCACTTTCATGGATCCTAGAAATGCACGTCATCTGATTCCTTCCATTTTTACTTTCAGATGGGTAGGATCTCGACTCCTGCTGACCTCAGATACAAGGAAGACCTTTTCTTTCCAGGACGCCTCATAGAAGATTCTGGAAATGTTAAAGTTGGAAGAGCATTGAGTAAGGTTGCCAGACCCTCRAAATTCAAAAWCTGGAAAGAAWTTTTTCCAGAAGAGAAGTTTGTTCTTAGCCCAGCTAACAAATGGACTGACATGGTATTGGAGCAAAATGCCAGTGGAGAAGATGCTCTGAGAGGATGGTTAGTAGCTGCATATGCTTCAAACATCGAGCAGTCATTCAATGATGTAAGCCCCAGTGTCTTGCTACAAGCATATGAGAAAATGGAGAGTGTGTTCCCGGCGTTTCTRTCTGAACTGCAGAGTAAAGGGTGGCATACGGATCGTTTTCTTGATGGAACAGGTAGTCGTTTCGCAACATAGTTGATCATGATTTTSTTGAATTCTTTGCTAATAGCCCATTAATTTAATTATTTTAGCCTTTTGTTTTCTCTTTAGAGATAAAATTAGGTAAAATGAATGCTGTTATCACTTTTTTCTAATGTTATTTTGAATTGTTTGCTCTACTGTTAGCTCATGCTCATTAGTTCTCCTTAGATGAATGAAAACATGTTTGGACGAAAATATAGCAAACTATTATGTGCATATTACATATGTACATTGTATAATGAGTTGGACCAAATTCAAAGGATATTATTATTTACTTTAATATTTGCAAACTCTGAACCAACCAGCTCGAAATGACTTGATAGGTTAAGTGTCTCAAGTTTTCTAGCCAAGTTCTTGGGTCGAACCAGTGAGAAGGAAACAATTCTAACTAGGATGAATGTATACATGTAAATTTTTGCGAGAGATTAGTCTACCTCCCAAGCAAATAGAACTTTAAGAATTTTTTTAAAAAATATACTTCGTAACAAAGCAACTGTGAGTGATCAAAGCCACTTTGAAATTGCTTGAAAAAAGGGATTTGAAAAGTCATAATTGTGTTTTAAAATAAAACGATGGTGTTGTATGACTGTATGAATATATATTTATTTATTTATATTTATTATTTTATATTAAAAGAGAAAAACCAATTTGATACGCAGAAAGTATTACAGTAGATTAAATTATAAGCCAACTTAATTGGAAATGGAGTATAAGTTGCAATTTGCAACATTCAGCAGCCAAATATTCAATCCCTACAATTGAACTATGACTGATCAACCAAATCAGAAGTTGATGTTAAGGTTAGCAATAATTTATAACCATGGTTAATTCTACAATACGTTCTTTCATATTTTTTTTATTTTTTAAGGAAAGTATACTTTCATCATCTTTATTACTCTTATTAGGTTGGGGTTGATTACAATTAACATTATCATTTATTTGTGCACCAAAAAAAATTTTATTATATTAAACAAGGAATGGCAATATAATACTCTAAATTTTAAAGTTTGTTCGAGATCATTTTTTGTTTTAGTTTAAGTGTTAAAAAAAAACAAGAATAGTGATTTCATTGATTTGCACCTTTTGTTATAAATTTTAAAAATTACGGAGTATTATAAGTTCAATAGGTTAAAGTTTTTTTTTTTAATTGTTTATATATATGACATATTCATTTGATTTTTAAAATAAAAAATAGAAAATCACAGTAATACGTAACAACCCTTAAGAACTTGTGATGTAATGATTGTCAATTCAGGAAAAGTAAGTACTATATTTTCTTGAATATAAAGAATTGAATTCGCTTACATGTTTTTCCGTCTCTTAAATGTAATGTGGCATTGTTTTCGTGGTACATTGTAATTTGTAAGGACATGCATATGCTAAATACTTGATCAATAATGAGTAAGGGATAACTCAAGTAGTTAAAATTTCCTTCTAATTTCAAAACTTTGAGATTGATTCTCGCTCCATCAGGCGCCTTCGTGGCTTGTTAACACAAAAAAAACAATACTTGGTCAATTTAGGTTGTGAATTCCTTCATTATTAATTTCACTTTGAACAATAATTCTAGTCATGGACTCATAGTCAATAAAGCACATAGAAATTTGGAATTGTTTATAATCATAAAGAGCACTATCATTTTTTAGTAGCTCACCCGATTCACCGGTGGTACTAAGTACTAACACCCCGATTACATTCGGATTCGACTCGGTCGCGCATTGATTATAGTGGTGAGTCTCTCAATGAAAATTCTGCATACGGCAAGCCTCGAACTCGAGACCTCCCTTAGTGATATCAAGTCGTTTACCACTTGAACCAACCTTCATTGGTTACAGAGCACTACCATAGTAACTTATTATGTTTGTACACTTGTAGTATCAGCACTATTTTAAATTTTTATAGCGACTCTTCATTAATATAAAATTAGATCCTTACATTAGTAAAATGTGATTTTTAGTCTCTGTTTTATTTTTTAAGTCATTTTGAATCCGTTGCTATTGTTGATGTAGATGTCGAGAAGACTATTACTCCGTATATGAATAAAATCATCTTTTCTAAAAAAAAAAAATTATTTTTTGAAAATATTAAAATTGAGACCTTGATGCACATTGGGACGCTTTATACGACCTCTTTTAAAAGCTCTAGTAGATGTCAAATGGTCAAATATCCTTCTCGTGTGAATTTTGACAAACATAAAATACTTTTTTGACACACATCAACAATGATAATCAACTGAAATTAAATACTTCCTCCGTTTTATTAGATGTTCCATACTTCATACCAATATGACATGGTATTTAAGAGTTGATTGAGTTAATAAATAGATGAGTAAGTTATATAAAACAGTGAATGTGCGAATAAATTTTTTGGGAAAAAGTTATTTTAGGTGAATAGATTGGGTAAAGTAATGAAAGTTAACTTTATGAAGAGTAATTTATTAATGTTGAATAAATAAAGTAAGTAAAAAGTAAAAAAATATTTTTAGATTGGTTTGGAAAACTAATTGAAAACATCCCAAAATACAAGATGAAACAACTAAAAACACGGATGAAATACTGAGTATCTTATACAAATTTATATTCATCTTTTATGTGTTATGGTGTAATTTTGTTGTAGATGCCGAGAGGGCTTCAATTTAATAAATTATCTTCCCCGTCAATATTCATCTTTAATTTATTGAATATTTAACCATATAATATACTTCAAAGTTTGAATTTATCGAAAATGAAATTGTGTCGAGTGTCCTCGTGGTAATCTTAGACAACGTATTATTTTAGTATATACTTCAAAGCTTTGTATTGTATTCGTTGTATAGGCCATTAAATTTATATATCTCTATTATACTTCAAAGCAATGGTGTCCCTTTGAAAAAGACTTTCTCAACTTGCTTAATAAAAACAAGACATTACTTACATAAAATGTTTCCAATCATTCTTAATTTATAATTAGGTGTAATAAGAAAAGGTTGAATTATCATGTTAGAGGAGAAATTTATGCCTAAAAAATAAATTGATAATTATATTTCAAGCAATTTTCAATTTATTATAAACAAAAATATATATGTAGTTTCCTTCTATCTAGACATTCGATTGGAATAACAATTATGTTCTCATTTTATTGAGCTATATTTCATAATTTTCATTTATTTAAGTCGAGGTAATGTATTTTATCAATCAATTAAGGCTCATAATTAATATGTAAAAATATACCAACGGTATGACGACACTCCACCGCATGCACCGCGTGCATAAAGTGCCAGTGATAATGTAAGATAAGATGTGACTATCAGCCTATACACAACAAGTACAATACAAAGCTTACATCAATAATAACGTATTAACGTCCATTGATCACCGTTACTTTGTCTRGTCTACTACTTATCTATAAAAAACAGTGTAATYTAAATATTAACCTTCCATTTCAGAAACGATTTTGACACAAGATGTGATTCATGTGACTATCATATTAACCTAGGTTTGGATATCGACCTTTGTATTTGCAATCCAAAACTAATTTACGTGGCGTTTAGATTATAAAGACTAAAGCCAAAATCATCTATCAAATTGACAACGCTGTGACACGCTTCTCACGTTTCGAGTTAAATATAACCCAGAAACAACGACATTTTAGCAAATTTATAATCTCTATTTATTGTAGTAGGAAAGGGTGAATCTATCTCTCTTTGTAACCTTTACAAAACATCTGAAAGGTCGCGCACATTGCTTTTCTTGATGCCTAACATTATTACTTGAATTTGTCTATTTTCTCTTGATCTCTCTCTTCTCAGCTGGGTTCCTTTTTTCTTTCTCTCTATTCTTTCTTTCCAAAATTTGTTTAGGAGTCTGTGTACCCCAATTAGCTCACTAAATCGAACAAGAAGACTCGATTTGATGATGATGTTTCCTAGCCAAATGTTTGAAATCATTGATTTCCGGTGGTAATTAAGTTGGAATAGACATGCTTGTGGTGTATGAAACATCTCCTGAAATGGCTGGCTAAGTTGATTGTTGGTATGATTCTAGCTGTCGTGAGTGTGCCCCTCTGCCAACACAAGATAGATAGCCAATTTTTTGGTTAACTTTGAATGAATGAGTGAATAAGTAGTCTGAAAGTTGAAAATAAGAAATAGGTTGAACTGAACACAGCTTGAATTGTCGAAATGAACTAATTACTAAAATTAATCAAAAGTCAGAGTCAATTTTTTATTTATTTTGTTCTAATCCTTACATAAGAATTAAGGTTTTTTTCTTTGGGGGGGGGGGGGTAATTGAACATGTAGGCTAAAATATTAAACGATATTTTCGACTTGCATAGACAAAAAAACAACTAAATTCAAAAGTGCGAGACTCAACACGCTACAGTATGCGATCCTTTGAAGACACACACGCGTCTTTAGGGGTATTTTTCCGACGCGTTTAAAATATCAAAACAACAAATCTTGGCCCATGATTATTTCCTTCAAGAATCGACCATCTGCACACTCTTTCAACTTTCAAGAGCTCAGAAGCATGCATGCTTTATGTTGTTTGATTGTGTGATGATCTTTGAATCAACTATACAGGACATTCTATATAGTTTAGGTTTCCACTCAATAGATTGATGTTTACCTGTTTGAGTTCGTAATGTAACTAACATTATTCAGTGAAATTCTGTTGGTCGGGATGTGTGGCTCTTATAAATGGTGGTCGGAAAGTTATGATATATCATGCAATTCGATCATGGCGCATTTGATTCATTTAAGAACAAAATTCAATGCGGTTTGAATTTATGTGGTGTGTTAATTAACTTTTTTTCTAACTAAGCTTCACAATTCATGGTCATGTGTTACACGAGATAACTCCAAGTTGATCACTTTTTATTTCGTGTTAAGAATATTTCACGTTTAATTACATTGGTCGTTTTGGTCTTCTAATGAACTTGTTTTTTGAAATGGATCAATATAATAAATTTGTTCATTTCATTTGTTTTTTATACTATAAAACTACTTATCTGAAAATAATATTACGATAACATATTTTTAGGGCTAATTTTTTTAAAAATTTTTTTTTCTTTCTCTCAAACGTTACCTTTTCCTTCTTTCTTTTCTACTTCTTCGTTCTTTGTATCTGCAAGCTTTCGTTTTGGAACTCTTTTAAAGGAATCAATTAAGGTAAATCATTACAACACAACAAGAATGATTGATACGTTAACCTACTAATTGCTCGTTTTACATAATCGTTTTCTCCTTAAATGACGTTCAAAACATAAAAGTTGCGAGTAAACCGAATCAAGTACTCGTATGATTTTTCTTCCAAACAATCATCCAATTTGTGTTTTCTTGTCTTTCTACTGTTGTATTTTTGTGGTGTTGAGCTCAATGCACATAAGTAATAAAACTATTGGGCATATGCGCAACGGAAAATAATAAATATTGAAATTAATTTTGGTGGGAGGTACACCACTATCATCCTTCATTCCACTCTCTTTTAAAGTGATGATTTACCGATGGTTAAATCAAGTTTTTTTCCGGATTATTTTAGTGCAAAAGATAATTCATGAATGATAAGTTGAATCGTTGGAAAATGTATTAGATGCCTTAGAAGGTTGGTATCCTTTAGACAATATAAATTAATCTAACATTATAAGTGTATTAATTAGAGAGGAGACTCATTAAAATTAGATTGCATTTTTGTTGTGACTATCAAATTCAGTGTGCAAAAGTTGTCACATGTCACCGCTTGGTCACTCATCATTCCGAATTTTGTTTTTTGAATATTTGACAGCTAATTAACAAATGTCGGTCATTTAATGTATTCCTCGATGTAACAGCAACTGAAAAACCTGTTCAATATTTGTCCAAGAATAATTTGGCTTATGGCTTTTTCTTAACTCTACTTCACTTGTTTCACGTGCTCTCGATTTATTTTTTTATTTTCTACGCGAGAGTTTAGCATTAATTGGATACTTGTCGTATGATTAGATTTGGATTGAGCTCAAATAGTATAGATTGCAAGTCACTTTGTGATATTATATTCATTCTTCTTTAAAAATAAAAGTTACATGGTTTAGTTTAACACGCGTACTTTGTAACACTAATCATAATTAAAAGGTTACACAGCACTACATTAAGAGTGGCAAATATTACATCTGCTGATTTTTAAAACGTTTTACAATATCAACATTAGTTGTCTATCTTACACGTGCGAAACTTCAAGTAGTAGGAGGCACGTGCGCTATAATCTTATAGAGGAAAACAAAGAGTCCGTGAGCGCTGCTGACATGTGGAGGCACCTCTTTTCAATATTTGATAGTCGTAAGCAAGCGAGCGTAGCCAGGTCATTTTTAAAAACTTATATTAACTATATTTACAATGTAGAAAATAAAACTTATGGCCGTTTCGTTGGACAGATTCAAATAACATGCAAGGAGAGTTTTATTGATTTCAAATTTTTGATGTAGTTTTTTTATTGAATTTATAGTACAAGAGTTTAAATCTATATGGTGTGGTTCTTAATCAATGGTTTACTTAATCATTTATTCGTGAACGAATGTTATTTAGTATATATAGTATTATAGATATTAATGTTCGTATGAGAATTTTTTTAGCTATTTAATTTATAATTTATTTTTCAAATAATTTTTATCAATTAAGTGATTACATGAGAATAATTTAGTAAATGAATTAAATGTAATAATAAATTTTTTATCGCGATTCCAATATCAATTAATTTAACTTTTTCATTTTCTTATTATGAAATAAATTAGTCAACTAGTATTAAGTTTTTATTATTCACACATACCTTTCTATTTATTTGAAATATGAAATAAAAAAGATAAGGCGATTTCATATTTTTTTTTTAAGGACCATTTAAGACTTTTATACATTAAGGTGACTTAAGTATTTAAATGGGGGGAGACACCATCTTCTTCCCCCTCCTTACTATAATAGATGATAATTTTGAGCTCTCATTAACCTATTATTTACTTTATACTGTACTTGTTTATACTTAATTAGTTATTCCATTCCCCTCCTGATTGTTTGTGTAGAGACAAACTTATACTTGATTAAACCACCTGCCTTATAGCCGGGCCGATTGTTAAACAATGTTATTGTTAAGACTAGTGAGTGGCCTGTGCACAAGCCATGATGAGTAAATGGGTTGTTCACAATTGGAAAGTGAAGGGGATATTGTGGTGATAAATCACACATCAGAATTGAGAGTTGGACACTTATATATAAGGCTAGTGTTGCTTCCCCTCATTGTCATATATTTTGTCTCGCGTGAAGACCTCGTTGGTCATTATGTGTGTGAACTTGCACTCCCCGTATCGTGGTGCCCAAGCCCGTTTGCCAAATAAATTGAACTGCTAGAACGAACAGTAATTGGATTCATCTCAGCAGAACGTGTTTGGCTATTATCATCTTGCGTTGATTAATTATTACATTTCTGATGTAATTCATCTTACGTGGATTGCCTCTTTTAAACAACATTTTGAAATGTTTACGAGAATAAACAGGGACAGTAGTTCAGATCAGTGCTCAGTGATGATAGGAATAGATAATGGCCATTCTCGCTCGACATCACTATTCATGCATGAAATTGTGACAGTGCATGCTGACCAGCAGGGGTTGGGTTCTCGTGAAACATAGCGATTTTACGTGTCGGCGGCTGTACGTACGTTCTACAAATTTCCACAAGCGAGCTGTTCATTTCAGCGTTTTGATTTTTTCCATGTATTTTGGTGATCCGATCTTTGGCAATGTGCGTAAAACGTTAAAAACATTTTTCTTATGAGATAAGCTTGTTTGCCTCGTCTTGATACACACAACAGCAAGTGACGTATGGTGGAAGATACTGTTCACGATTATTTATGTGTAGCATAGTGCATTCACCTAGAAAAATTATTAAGTCCATGTTTTGATCGATTGCTTATTTGCTAGCGCTTTAGTGTTATTCCATCAATTCAGCGTGAGAGCTAAGTTATTGCATTGTGTTAAAGGACTGATTTATTGTTATACGAACACCAACATTATCAACATCCACCACTAGAATAAGAGTCTTTTCGAGTCTAGAACTGTTGCACGTGACACAGACCTTACTCATACCCCTAGCGTAGATTATTCCTCCCAGAGAGGGAGAGCAGAGAGGTCTCGAATCCAATGCCGGCTCTGTATCATTTTGCATTGCCTACGGAAGTCTCTGAATTACGAAAGTTGTGTCTAGGCTTTATTATTATTATTTTATTATTAAATCCTCATATATTGATTATATTATTATTCTTATTTATTATAATTTTATATTATTATTATATATTTTATATTATTCCTATTATTATTATTATTATTATAGGTTTATATTTAGATTTTTGGTGTATATTTTAAACATTTGCGTTTATGGGATTCAGCAACTTTTCGGAGTGGAGAGCGCAAGGATCCACTCATGAATTGAATCTTCGTGGTTTCTAAAAATTGATTAGTAGAAAATATCAAGTTTGAATGAGTGATACACTAGTACTTAGTAAATTGTGGTGAACGCGATTACACACAATCAATCATAATCACTTATTCCTCCACTATTTTTGTTTTTAAAGACTTGAATATCAACAGCTCAAATTCATAACATCCTGAGCTTTCATTGAAGGTTTACATCCTTACTCTCTCTGATAACATGCTTTATAGACGTGTTTAAAACTAGAGGTCCTCCAGTGAAATTGATAACGTTACTTTTTTAATGATTTCCATGGTTTTCTTACTATACATCCATATGAAATATAATTACTCATGCATGATGCGCTTACTAACGACCAGTTTTGACTTGACAACTCATTGACCATATTTAATGAAGTGCTGATTATTGAGTGATGACTTCTTTTCTTTACAACAAAAAGGATGAACTTTTTATAAGTACATATATTAGTGGGACATTACATTAGTACCTTAGTCGTACGCAATGGCAACGTTCAATTCATCCACTATATAAAAGAAATTAGGGTAATTCCACAAGATGGATATATTTAATTAGAAAGTCAAGGCAGCTGACTTACATACAAGTGGGATAATTGCTTGGCGATTCTTCCATCTGTTTAAGTTTATGACGAGGAGTGCAATTTGAGCGTTTAAACAATAGCTTCAATTCTCCTTATTCTTTATGCGTTAAGGTTTCGAATTCCTATATTTCATATTTCGTAGTCAAGTAATTTATCTCTCGTGGGCTCAATTGAATTGGTTTGTCCACACAAAACCCACTTAAATACGTTGTCTACGAGTACAGTATATATAGTATTTAGGGTACACATAGTTGTTAACTGGACCTACTACTTATTGTTACATATTTTTGTACTTGCAAGTATTGACATTCATTTATATATATATATTATATATAATATATATATATAATATATATATATATATATATATATATATATATATATAGGTAAAGAGAGAATCAGTTTCCAAATGAAAACCACATGTTTATATGAAAAACTGAAAACTAAAATAAAATGGATACATTTTTACATTTTAAAGGGTAATCAAGCAGTAAAGGGGATATACAAGACTTTCAGATACTGTTGATATGAACAAGTAAAGTGTAACCCACCTTTAAACTTCAACTGTACCCCAGAATTGAAATACATATATACAAAATAAATTAAAATCATGATCGTCCATCTCCAAATCCTACGGTAAGATTAAAAGTTTTTTAGTTTTCACCTAAGATTTGTGTTTTCATCTCCAAAATTTATTATTTTTTCCTCTTAAAAACAACTTTCAGAAAAATAAGAAGGTTAATTCAGAAAAGTTTTTGTTCCAAAAAAAAAAATAAAGTTCAATCAGAAGAAAAAAAAGATAATAATTCAGATAGTAAAAAATAGGAGGCGAATAGAATGGACCTAATATATGAATTACTTGTTGCAATATTGATATAAATTATACAACTTCCATTATTTTCAATAGTGGCAACGACTTTTTTGGATGTTTAATGGTATTATTTGAAAACCTTAATTTTTTAATACAAAATTGTTATAAATTGATTAACAATGATTTTACCAAGCATTTCTAAAAAAAAATATTATACGGGTGTATAGTACTATAACTATTATACTACTGTAGGTACAGACCGTAGCAACTACTCCATTCATTGCTTGCTTTGTTTATTTGTAACTAAAATAAACAACAAACAAAAATGAAAATATGAATTCTAGTTTATAACAACATGTCAACAATATTCTCCCATTCTTAAGCTATAATACTCTACACGAATTAGTGTACAAATGATATATATTACATGAAAAAAAAAATATATATTTATTTAATCGACTTGTTAATCTAACTCTCATACAAATTCGGTTTAAAAAGAAGAATCGTCCTCTAGGGCAATTGCAAGCAATAAGAAGTGGTTTGAATAACAGAGAAAAAACAAGACGAAGAATGTGTATGATTGAAAAAGAATATTCATTTTTAAAATGACGGATAAGCATAGATTTGGATTAATAAAATTATTTTTTTCTAAACTGTAACCTAAATTACGAGAAACGGGTGAGATTTTATATCAAGATCCACTGAAATCAAAAGGTAAACTTAGCACTAAACATATGTTCCTCTCGTAAGGTTTGGTTTTGCTTATATTTAATAGTGGATCGGTCGTGGAGATCTGGCGGACGACTTAGCCGGAGGCGTAAGTAAATCCTCCGATTTGTCCCTTTCGCCCACGAGTCGACCCAACAAAAATCCTGTTCTGTTTAATATGTGTCAATGGAAATAAAATAAAATTATAACTGTGAATATAAAATTGGGCATCGTGGCACGTTCTCTATTTGACTTATAATATATGAAAATTTACTATATTTATTAACTTGAACTTCCAAATACGAAGTACTACTGTATTTTGTGTAAATGATAAATATAACGAGGTCTGCATGTTGGCTTCTCGTGCATCACAAATGTACCCCGCTTTTGGAGACAGGGCGGTACCCGTAATAATACCATTATACGATACCGACAAATCCTTGACACCATCTAAAATGCGCCTTGCCCATCGGAATATTCCACTTTATTACTGTATATTACTACTTCGATTTGAATATTTTTTTTTCTCTATTTAATGTCAAATCATTGTATTTATTTTGATATGAGGAAGTATAAGTCTCATAAGTAATAACCTGCAACGAATGAAAATGTCCAAAATCATGCACTTAAAATGTTTACGAGAGGGAGTACTTAATATTTGCTTATCTTAGTAAGTTTTTACTCTAACGACCCACAAATAATAAGGTGTAAGGTCACGTTTCTTGATTTTTTTTCATGATACTTGTTACGGTGATAAGACTGAGCAAGATCAGATGAGATGAATTAAGATTAATATCAATCATCAATGTAAATGCAGAAGAATTAAGGGAGAGAATGAAAGAATTTTTAAGAGAATAAGAAGAAGCTAATGCTGTATTATTTAATCTCAATCACAATGATACAATGTACCAATAGCTCAATATATACAGTAGAGCTAAGAGAGGGAAAGTTTGGTTGTGAAGCCATAACAGATCCTAAGATATTACTGTGTAAGTATAGTAATGTAACTAACTCTAATTCACACTTTCCCTCAAGATGGTGAGGAGTAGAGTAAACAAGTAGACAGAAGAACCGTTGAGCAGGGAATACT
>SNQN01000051.1:180438-265823 GCA_008642245.1 Bassia scoparia | reverse complement strand
GGGGTCCTATGGTCAGCTCGTACCACGACCAAGGAAGCTACGGGACATACACCCTTCTCCCTGGTGTATGGCAGTGAAGCAGTCCTACCTGTGGAGGTCGGGATACCATCCCCTCGGGTCACGTTCTACGATCACGACCRGAATGWAGAGTATAAGAAGATTGACCTCGACCTGTTACCCGAGACTCGGGGCAATGCCTTGCTAAAGTCCATCTCCTACAAACAGAAAATCACAAGGTACTTCAATCAGCGAGTTAAGGCTCGGGATATACAAGTAGGGGATTGGGTTCTTCGAAGATTTGAAGCAACAGGTCGGGAAAACCACTTGGGCAAACTCAACCCTAACTGGGAAGGTCCCTACCGGGTTACAGACATGCTCAGGCCTGGGACATACAGACTCGAGGACACCGATGGCAAGGCCCTCCCTCGGCCATGGAATGCAGACAACCTGCGCAAATACTACATCTAACGGTTAAGACTTATTGTTTTTTAATTTTCATTTGTGCTGTAACACGACAAAGCACTCGGTCAAGGTTTCCTCGCCGGATCCCTGACCGAGCATTGCTCAGTCAGCCCTGCTATGACTAGCACTCGTTGTAATAAGAGCATTAATAAAAGTCCTCCGTTCTATGCAATTTTTTATGTTTCTTACAAGTGCTTATCCTCGAGAAATAGCATGCTCACCTTCGGGGCAAACTAGCCTCGGAGGCACCCCATTGGATAACAAAGGCGAACATGCCAACCCTCGGGACAAATGCAGAAGAAATAGCAGGCAAGTTTGCATCAAAATAAAAACAATAAAGTAAGGACACTCGGCATATGCAACGGAAATATATATTCATAAATAAAAGCCAGGCTCGGCTGGCAAGACAAGATAAATATTCAAGTTAAAACCAGACTCAGCTGGCAAATATCTGATTACAAGGTCGGGAAACTACACCGACCAGCAAAGGTTGAAAAATAATTCAAGATTATTACAATTATTGGTCAGAACATGACCAGAAGAGTGGAATAAAAAAAAACGAAGGAAGACAAGGCACCAAGGAGCAGGTCACTCGGGGGAGCTGGCAGTCTCGTCCTCGGCAGGCTGAGTGGAGGCCCCAGGAGCAGGCTCAGTCTGACTTTGTGCCCCCGAGACTTTGGCACCGGCAGAAAGGACCTCGGTTGAAGCCTTAGCTTGGGATCCTTCAGTAGAACCACCAGGAGCTTTCGCCGCAGCCTCAGACTGAGCCTGAGCAGCCATTTTGGACCTCCTTTCAGCCCTGATGGCCGCCATCTCTTGGGCCACCACTTCATCATACTTAGCTCGGAGGAGGGACCACTGACCGGGAAACTGAGCTTCTGCTGCCTCCATTTTCTTCAAGGCATAGCCGATGCCAGTCTGGAAGGACTCCTGTCCGAGCTTGATCCTGTACTTACGCCCCTCGGCAGTAGTGAACCAGGACTCCACCATCGGCAAGCCAGAATCCTCTAACTTCTGCTGCTCAGCCTCGAGCTCCTTCTCGAGGGACGCGATCCTCTTGTCCCTCTTGGCGATCGTCTTACTCCTTCTCTCAGCCAGGTTCTGGTATTTCACCAAGTCCTGGTTGAGATTGGTGCGCTCGTCCTTCCATTTCTGAAGCTCCTCCTTCTCCTCCTGAAGGGTCTTCAGCTCGAGGTCCTTGTCCTGGATCACTTTGGCCTTCCTTGCCAAGGCTTTCTTGTCAGCCTGGTGGTGGAGAGCCAAGGCTTGCATACGCACCGTCAGCTACAAAGACAACAACAAGTTAGTTTATAAAATAAGAGAAGTCTTGCCACACGGGAAAAGTCATTTGCATACCTCGAGCCAGGAAGTCTGCAGGTCCTCCGTCTCTCGGACCCGATGCTCCTCCTTCATCAGCTCCGAGATGTCCTCCTGGAGGACGACCTCTTCAAGAGCCTCCTGGGCCCTCTGTTGCTTCTCCCCCTCGGCCAGRTTATTGAGGGGAGCCCTCGGTCCCGAGTCTCCATCCGCCTTGCCCTCTTGCGGCGGAAAGGTGTCTCGGTCTGAGAGGATCCCCCGGCGCCGGATCCGATCTCGAAGGCCCTCAAGTTCTCGATCAGCGGAGGATTAGCAGGAGGGTCAGTGGGATGGCCCAGATCAGGCTGGACCTCAGACACAGGCTCCATGTCCCCGGTCAACCGACGCTTCGGGTTCTGCATGAAAACAATTCATATGCACGAAAACATAGAGTAAAGGCAACCGGGAAATAAAAGCTGGTCACATACCTCAGACACATCGGGAACATTCAGGTTCCCCTGCTCCATATCGTCGGCAATTGAGCCGAACAAGAAGTCCTCGGCAGAGATAATGCTCGCCATGTTCAAATTCCCAAATCTACCAACCTCTGCAAAAAGGTAAATGTATATATCAGAAATCTAATCTAAGCAAGAAAGATGCAAGTATAAAGACTCGGGAGACATGAATGAGCCCCCTACCAGGTGACATCTTCTTGCTCAGATGACACATGGCCAAGTAGTGCTCATTCAAGAGAATGTCGCAATCAGGCAACCAACTCTTGATCAGGTCSGGGAGCACATAGTTGTCACCACTTGCCCACTTCTTCTCCCTCAGAAAGAAGAAGGCAACCACCCCTTCAGACTTGTTCATGGGTGGGACGTTGTAATTCAGTACCAGGTTCGGACGATTGAGAGTCGTCACCCGGGGAAAATCCCAGGCAGTGGGTCGGTAKACAAAYACGAACTCCCGACGGAAGCCCTTCCAGCTAGATCGAGACCGACCCAGAATTTTGTACTGGGGTCGGGCTTGAAAGATCCACCAGTCAGGCCCGTAGTTCTCCCCACTACAGGCAGTCAGCTTAAATATGTTGCGAAAAAGAGTAAGTGTTGGAGGTCGGCCCATCCAACGGCAAATGGAAAGAAAACCAACAATGTTGGCTATGGAATTCGGCATTAGATTGTGAAGGGAAAGGTTATAAGTGGAAAGGATGAAAGGAATGAAAGGGTCGAGGGGAAACCGAAGGCCCATCTCTAGGTGACCCTTGTATACAGCCACCGTCCCCGGGGGAGGTGTCAACACCGACTGRTCACACGTCGGGGCTATATACCGYTAGGGAGACTCCAGATAAAACTTCGTCGTCTCCCAGTGATGCAGAAACTTGAGGACCCCTTGCTGGAAATGCCTCTCCAGAAAGAATTGCCCTGGACCCGGGGCCGGCACCGGGATATTCTGGCCGGATGTCGTTGCCTCGGCTTCGGTCATTCTGTTAACACGATAAGTCAGCCGAATTATCTACAAAGTGGCGTTAAATTGCGCACAGTCATTCCTTAGTCCTACAAATACTACTTGCAGGGAAATAGTTCAGTGTTTAACTCCTCACCTCGGGCTCAGGGGTCATCGGAGGAGAGTTGATCGGTAGTGGCGTCAGTACTCCCATGCACTCAACTAGGTATGGTGCCCGCGGGCATCAGCCCCCATCTAAGAACGGAATGCCATCTATACAATCATTACATACTCCTGTAAGGAGGGTTTTCTACACTTGGGTTTTCTACGGGATCGGGTGTCGGGGAATCTCCGAGACTAACTAATACTACAGCTTAAAGTCAAAATCAAGCCCTGGGTCGGGGAATATACAGGGTCTACATAGTTCGGACATCATGCATACAACAAAATAAAGCTAAGTCAAGGGGTCAGGAGGCAACGTACTTAATGTAGAAACCTAAAAGTAGGACTTGCAGACTCCTCGGTGAAAGTCCCGATCCAAGTGTGGAACAGAAATCCTCAAAGAAGAAAGCTCTAGAGAGAGAAGGGAAACCTTTTACCAAACCTTTAGAGGAGAGAGAGAGAATTTTCTAAAGAATTCTAGGAGAGGGGAGAGCTTTTAGAGAGGGAAGTTGAAAATGGAAAGTGGTAAATGTAAAATGAAATTTCCAATCTTATACTATTATATAAGTAGAAGAAGGTGAACAGTTACTCTGACAGGACCAGTACACTTTAATATTAAATATTGGAAGTGTCAGGCACCAGCTAAAATCCTTTTCCGAGGTTGGTACCTCGGGAATCAAAGGTTCAAATCTCTTTTCCCGGGCTGGTGCCCTCGGGAATCAAAGGTCTAAGTCTCCTTTTCCGAGGCTGGTACCCTCGGGAATCAAAGGTTCAACCTCCTTTTCCGAGGCTGGTGCCTCGGGAATCAAAGGTCAAAACTCTTTTCCGAGGCTGGCATCCTCGGGAATCAAAGGTTTAAATCTCCTAGGGTCAAATCTCCTTTTCGAGGCTGGTACCCTCGGGAATGCAAAGGTTCAAATCGCCTTTTCCGATGCTGGTGCCTCGGGAATCAAAGGTCTAAGTCTCCTTTCTGAGGCTGGTACCTCGGGATCAAAGGTTCAAACCTCCTTTTCCCGAGGCTGGTGCCCTCGGGAATCAAAGGTCAAAACTCCTTTCCGAGGCTGGCATCCTCAGGAATCAAAGGTTTAAATCTCTTTTCCGAGGCGGGTGCCTCGGGAATCAAGGGTCCAAATCTCCTTTCCCGAGGCGGGTACCTCGGGAATCAAAGGTTCAAATCGCCTTCTCCCGATGCTGGTGCCTCGGAATCAAAGGTCTAAGTCTCCTTTTCCCGAGGCTGGTACCTCGGGAATAAAGGTTCAAACCTCCTTTTCCGAGGTGGTGCCCTCGGGAATCAAAGGTCCAAAACTCCTTTCCGAGGCTGGCATCCTCGGGATAAAGGTTTAAATCTCCTTTTCCCGAGGCTGGTGCTCGGGAATCAAGGGTCAAATTTCTTTTCCCGAGGCTGGTACTCGGGAATCAAAGGTTCAATCTCTTTCCCGATGCTGGTGCCTCGGAATCAAGGTCAAGTCCCTTTTCCCGAGGCTGGTACCTCGGAAATCAAAGGTCAAATCTCTTTTCCCGAGGCTGGTACCTCGGGAATCAAAGGTCTAAATCTCCTTTTCCCGGGCTGGTACCCTCGGGAATCAAAGGTTCAAATCTCCTTTTCGGAGGCTGGTACCTCGGAGGAAAGGTCAAAGACTTCCTTTCCGAGGCTGGCACCCTCGGAATCAAAGGGTTACGTTTCATTCGCCTCAAGGCTCATTAGCCCTCGAGGCTCGGGAATGTTGGGGCTTATTAGCCCTCGAGAATTCTAACAGCCGAGGCTCATTAGCCTCGGGGCTCGGGAATGTTGGGGCTTATTAGCCCGAGAATTCTAAACCACCGAGGCTCATTAGCCCCGGGGCTCGGGCATTTCAGGCTTATTAGCCCTTCGAGAATTTCTATTTACCAAGTCTCATTTGCCCCCGGGGCTCAGGAATCTTGGGGCTCATTAGCCCCCGGGAATGTCCAATTATCCGGGCCTATTAGCCCCTCGGGGCTCGGCAATCTTGGGGCTCATTAGCCCCTCGAGAAATTGAAATCCTCAAGACTCCTTAGCCCCTCGGGGCTCGGGAAGCTTAAGGCTTATTAGCCTCTAAACCYWGGAACTACACTTAACCCACATACACAAATGCCTAGGTGARCTACTCCGATTAGGAGACACCGTCTCGGCACGATCGTTGGTCTGTGACCTTCGAACAAGRAGCCTGACCGGCTCCTTGACTAAATCCCTGACCGGGTACCTCCAGCCTTGTAGGCTCGAGAGACGCACAGCCAGACCAGGAGGGTTGAGCATGATTCCGCTTGACATTTAACCTCCCTCGGTCCTCGGTATAAGTACCAAGCGTGGGGCTAATTGTCCCTGCCCAATGGCCAGGCGCCACATGGCTGCTAGTGGGTCCCATCGTAGTCCAAAGATAGGGGATATGTGGGCCCCACAGAATAAAGGTACCCACAATAAGGCACAAGACAAAGTCTGACATAAGTTAGATTTCTGTCCCACATTGATGAAATGATGACAATTTGTCCCACATTGGGCAAACATCAACTGACATCCTCACCAATCCCTATAAAAAGGGAGTTGGAGAGTCCACTCCAGGTATCTAATTCTGAYCCCACKGAGTKTAGTCTAGCACTTATATCTAGCTTACTCGACCTTCAGTTAGGTCTCTTTGCTGACTTAAGCATCGGAGGGGCTTTTCCCGGAAATCCCCCGGGGTAGTCACCTTTGCGTGTTTTGCAGGTTGGCCAGAAGAGACCCAGTGTCCATTCTCAGGACCACGACGGAAGCACGTGCGTGCCAGCTGTCATCCCCAGTCTTTATTACTCACCCTACTTTTCTACTGTATTCTTTGTAAGTTCCTCAAACAGGAACAGGAGTAAAATAGGCAAATTATTTTATACAATCCCTCCCTACCTTGCAATATACAACTCCACAAATCTTTCACGCAATGTTTTGGTTTTGTTTTTTTAATTATATTATTTTTACTTATGTTTTAAAAAATAAACAAAATCCTTGATTTTTGCTGCCCCCACTCTAACATCACGTCAAGGAGGGTTGTATATAGCAATACGGGAAGGGTTGTACAACACAGGCGTTGAGTAAAATAGTGATGGGGATAACATGACAACAGGTCTACTATAGTCCTAGGACCATATTCCTCATTATGCTCTCTGGTAAATATTCATGTCCGAACATAACATGTTCATTTTCAAATATGAATATTTGTATTTGAAAATGAACATTTACATTTGCAGATGAACATTTGCATTCGGAAATGAACATTTACTTTTGGAGATGAACATTTATATTATTGGACATGAACATTTGTCCGGGATTACAATGCAGAATATGGTTCCGAGAGCATAGTAGAATTTGCGGATAACATGGATTGGAGTTTGAATAGGGCCTTACAAAGTTGGATCAAAACCAGTTCAATCGATAAACGGTCCAATTTCATGTTGGGCCATTTGGTGGCCCAGCCAAGTTTCAAATATGGGCCGAATAATCCAAATCGAGCCCAACATGCAAAGTAGTACAGTACAACTGTACAAATGGTATTTGGTTTGGACAATTGGGCAAGTGGGACCCACTTGTAATAATCCGAGGTAAGAAAGACAAGCTGGAAAATCATTCTATAAAACGAAAAGAACACCCAAATTCTGAAAGTCTCTGTTTTTTTTAGATATTCCATTCTTTCTGTCACTCCTCTTCATTATTCAAAGAATATTCATTCACAATTTATTTTCATTTAATTATTTTTTTCTTAAAGTTGGAATTTGGGAGAAAAATCGATCATCTTCTTCGAAAATTCAGCAAAAATGCCAGAAGGAAAGCTCGAAGTCCTCCTTGTCTCTGCTAAAGGCCTTGAGAACTCTGATTTCCTCTGTAATTCTCCATCATTTTGTTTTTGAATTCAATTTTGTTGGTATTTCTTTGAATTGCATGTCGTTTGTGTTTGATTTGGCGTTACGATTTTAGTGATCGTTATAATCTCAATTTGATTTCGTTAAGGATTGAATGAATTTTGTTGATGATTTATAATATGATTTGAGCCTAATTCTTTGGTTTGCAAATTTAATCATAATTCAACCAAATAAAGTAATGATTATTAAGATTAGCAAGTGGTAATAATGCTTGATGTTTCGTAGTCAACTTGCTTTCAACCTAACCCACCTTTGAATGCGGGTGAAATTCATCATCGATTGACCCTTTTTTCATTTCAGATAAAATATATAAATTCTTTCAAACCATTTTCTAAAAGTTTTAAAAGTTTTTACACTTTTTTTTTTCAAAAAAATTGATTTCAATTTTAAATTATTTTTTCACTTTTTTCTGGGAAACTTTTCTTGACCAAAATCATGATTTTGTTTAGGTGTTGTATGATTTAAGATCTCTATTCGAAACAAAATGCAGACTAATCCAGAAACAAATTAGATAAAAGATTTTATTGTTTGATCACTTTGATGCATGTTATATGGCAGCATGAAATAAAATTGCCACATTTTAGATTACAGCAAATTCTGTGCAATAGAATTGCCACAATTTTAAGAAGTACATACTTGATTAAGATGTTTGATTTCGCAAATCAAAGATTAAAGGTGAAATGTGGGAAAGTAGTTTCATGAATCAGTGAACTGATTGATTTCCATTAATGATCTGAATCATAACTTTCGATTTCGTTCGAAATTTGAAAGGATTACTTTCATATTGTATTTGATCTTATATATATACCGAGTCTGAATCTGACCCGTGCAGTATGCAAATGTTAATTGAATATTATGAATAATGTAGTAAGTTATTCAAAGTTGAGATAATTTTAAAAGTACTGATAAAATTGAAGACATTTTCATAGAATTTTCATATGTAGCACTGTACTAGGACACATTGACTCTTTTTCTTAAGCAAGCATTCAATCAAAGCCTTAGTCCTATAATTGTAGTCGGCTCCATGAATCAAAATTGATCATTCTGTGTAGTCATCCACATAATATATTGAATGTTTTTCTTAAGCATTAGTTCAAATTATATCGAATGTTTCCACCTCAAGTAGCAGTTTCTGCTTGCATAATTCTATACTCTCAATGTATGCTGAATTGCTGATTGAATGTTTGATAATGTGTTCAGCAAGCATGGATCCATATGTCATTCTTACTTGCCGCACTCAAGAACAGAAGAGCAGTGTTTCAACAGGTGCATTTTTGTACATCCTTCTGACATCGGTCTTTCACTAATTTGATTTCGTTTCATTCTGTTATTCCAAAATTTGAGCACTACATAGAATTGCACTATTCTAAACAATACTAAACGAGACATATGTGCAAGTGATAGGATAGTTTTTAGCCTAGTTTAATCTCTTATAACATAAAGCACAGTGAGGTTAGTGAAAACTTAGTAACATGCCATACTGGTGAATCGTGCATACAGATGGTGGATCAGCCCCAGAATGGAATGAGACCTTCCTGTTTAGAATCACCGGTGAAGTTCCAGACCTCCATCTGAAACTCATGGACAAGGATAATTTTTCGGCAGATGACTTCGTTGGAGAGGCGAAGTAAGATACTCTACTRGACTTTGTTACACGTGCTTTATCTTAGTTCATGCCAAGTCTTTTGTAAGAATTAATTTATTTATGTCTGTTTGTTTTGCAGCATCCCTTTAACTGCAGTCTTTGAAGAAGGAAGTCTTCCACCAGCTTCTTTCAACGTTGTCAAAGATGGAGAATTCAAGGGGGAAATTAGGGTCGGGCTCACTTTCACTCCTGAGGTAACCACATATATCCTAGGCAAACTCTTATATACGAAGACAGTATCACAATTACATTTTCACACATCAATGACTTAGCTGTTAGCGCGAGACAGTCCATAACCTAAAACTCAATTATACTTCGAAGTATCATGTTTGATTTGATAAGTGTCCTCCATGCTTTTATTCGAAATTTACAAAGCATGATGATTGATCTTTGTATCTCATTGCAGACTTACCATGGCCGCGGTCTTCCAGAGGAGGAATTGGGCGGATGGAAACAGTCATCATATGAATATTGAGAGTTTCTCAGGAGAAGTAATACAGTGTACTTTATCACTGGCAGATATCTGTGCCATTGGATAATCTTCACTGCTAGGCTGCTATCGTTAGTCACATCTATTACTTCGTTTAGTTTATCTATGATTGTTTCAATTTCGAAAGAGTATTTTGCCCAATTTAGTTACAAAATGAAGGAAGGAATCATCAGCTTAAATTATCTTATTGAGCTTTGTTTTAAGTACAGTATAAAGGATTTGTTGGTTTTTCAGTACTTTCTTTTATATGATGGTTATAAATTCGATTATCATTGTTAATCTCCAGGAACTTGTTTCAACAATGCATTTCATATCCTTAGGAACGCAATGTAAATACTTGACGGTTTAGCGTTTAGACCATTTGCACCAATGACAAAAAAATGTTTTAGGCATAACTAAAAATGTCAAAAAAATCTACATAGTTAGTCTTAATTCTTCAGGTACTCAGCTAAGAATTCTTGGAAATTCTCACAAATCACAATGTGTTAGCTATCATCACCTAAAAATTGTGAGCCAAGTGATGTTACCGGAAGTCATTTTTGCTCCGCGCTATCCAAATAGCCGCGCCTGATTTATCACTCTTCCAGGAAAGCACCATTTTTCCCATGGTTATTGTCGGTCACCATTGTGAATTTATCATACCCCATAAAAGTTGCAAGGGATGAATTTTGACTTTTGAATTTTGGAGCACAGAATGTAACGATTGCCTTCAAAACATACACCACATACAACAAAATCTACATGACAATGAATATGTGCTATAGCCTATAGCCCTATAGGTACAGTAAAAGTTGCCGATAAGGAGTTTCGCTAACGCAATGAAAGAGAAAATTCAAATTAGTGTCAAATGGAGAGGAGAAGAAACATTCAGAGAGCTTTACATAGATCACAGGTTCACAGCAATACAACATAGGTTTTGAGTCACAATATCAGCCCTAATACATTCATCAGGTCACTAACGCAGTGCAACACTGTCCCTTCACATTGGTAGGTGAAGGCAACCCCAGCTCCTTACATAGTTCTTCATCAGGATACAAAGTCCCGGGTATAGCTCCAAATGCTGTTCGAGTAAATTCAGTACTCGACACTGCATTATGTATGTATGCGGAGGTGTCTTCCAACTTTTTCTTTATGTTGGAGGATGACAATGAGGCAAATGTTTTTGAGGAGGATGATCTAGAAAGGTCCTTCTCAGTCTGTGAGTCCAACTCAGCGGCACTGATGAATCGTTCTGTTGCAGCTTCCCATGATAACTGGCGCCTGTCTTCGTCGGTCAAGGGGGCTGGTTGTTCAGCCAACGCTTTCCGAGTTGCTGTAACGAACCCTTCACCATCATCGTACATGCGACAATTAGAAAATTGCTTGAAAAATTCATTAGATGGATGGTTGGCACACACAACAATCTTTCCCATGGCTAATGCTTCTGCAGTTGTCGTGCAGACTACGTCTGTTGTGCTTGGATTGAGGAACACTTTGTAGCTGAGAAAGGCAATGCAAAAAAAAAAATAGCAAGAACAAAAAGGAAAAGAATATCAGAGGAGCCATAAATGTAAATTTAAATAACATGTTTACCATCATTCACCAAGGTACCATACACAATTGACAAAGGTATACACACATTCATTTTCTGACCTCCTACAAAGTGATTAAACGGAGGAGCAAAAGAACTACCCTAACAACCCGTTTGGTTGTTGGAAGTAAATGCTGGTAATGGGAATGAATTTGCAAGTAAATTTGTGAAGAAATTCCATGTTCATTCCCATGAGAATGCAATGTCATCCAATGTCATCCCAAAAAGTCCATTTTTCTTCTTAAGTTTTCATTCCCACCCAATATCATTCCCCCAAATGGTAATGAATGGTGTCCCCATGGAGGAAGTTTGGGGCAAGAATATCCCCGTAGAGAAAAACTTGTGAGTAAATTGACTCTCCATAGAAATTTCAAGAGTTCTTCCCTATTTAAATTACACTATAATTTCATTCCCATTCCCACTATTAAGTCGGGCGGTAAGTGTATACAATGGAATTGCTTGAAGAATGCAAAATAATCAATTCGGACACCAAGGAAACATCGATCAAAGAATTTATAAAAGTTTCCAGAACCTCAGAAACATCAAAGGTCCTTGAAGTAAATTTCCAGTCATCTAGATTCTGGAACATAAATGAGATCCAAACTACTGTAGTCAATTTCTATATTGCATGTTCAAAAGACCATTTATAGATTCGGAAAATGCTCACGAGATTAACTCAATCAATAGTCAGTCAGTCACTCAGAAATCATACAAACAGTCTACAGCAAAAACACCAGTCCTAAATTAAAGTCCCCATAAATGACACCATCGAAGTTTGAAAGGAATCATTGTTGGTTTCCATGTGGCCATCAAAGTCCATGATGGTCATATGACCTATAAAGGGTGTGAAAATAATATATAATGCCAATGGAACCAGTTGGAGAAGAACCGAGGATCTCAAGAAAATTGGGAGTAAGTCACTCAATAACAACTAGACATAGATGGACCCAAGTTGAGCACAACCTATGCCTGAGAGATCAATTCAAGACGGGTATTCCTGTACATCTACTTAAAATCCTCGTGATCATCTAAATCATATAAAATGCCAATCCAAAATACTCCTAGATAAACACATTTTCATATACTATAACGTATGCCAAATAGACTAGTGTCATAGGTTAGCATAGACGACACTATTTTGAAGAAAGCCATCTTGAGTACCAACGGTTCTTTCTATATTATGTTTGCATAATGTGGGTGGTGCTGCAACTAGGCTTCCAAGTAACACCTTATGTTATATGTCCACCATAAGTTGGCAAGGTCAGGTAAAGACAAGAGGATGAACAAGCATTGATAAAAACCATTCAATTATGTTTCCAGCGTGACATGAAGTCCCCACATAGCCACACATCCAAGATTTTGTATCAATGCCGTTCCCCCTTTTGAGTTCATCTTACCTTTCCATTTTCTACAATACATTCTAGTCTCAGTGTAGAAATAAAGACCTTGAACTCGGATAATGGCATCATTAACCCCAAGAAGTTACATCTACTGATCTACACCTGACATCCTCTTGATGATCATTTAACACCCAATGTATTAATGCATTATTGCCAATGTTAGCGTAGGAATTTGTCCACTGCTGGACTCTAGGAAGTAAAATATTGTGCAAAATGATATCTCAATTGAATCTAAAGCCCCAAGTATTCCTAAAGATCAAATGCAAAAGAGTAGAAGTTAACTTACTGGACACCCTTTGAACTTGAGAAACCATTGATGACACTTAATTATGGGAGCTCAAAAATCAATTCATTTGAGACTGAGAAACTTCCCCCTAGAAGTAACCTACGCCCATCCAGTATATGACATTAACCTACTGAAGTTTAATAAAGGTTCAATGGATATTAGAGGCTAGTGGAATTGACCCTAATGCAGATGTTGGTACTTGGTACTATTGATTGATAGAGCACTAGCAAGAAAAGTTGTTTTTTGAAGAGAAAATCACAAGAACCTAAACTTTTGTTATTAACCACAAACAATCTGAAAAAATTTGCTTCATCTAAGCTGCATCTCCCAAAGTCATCCAAACGAAAGCCATAAACTGAAAATTAGGTTTGAACTTACTCATGAAACAAAGGATCGGCATGATCACGTCCAGGATGAACATGTACAGATAGTTCCAATTTCTTTGCTTCCTTCTTGACTTCATCAGAGTCCTCTCCATTACCATATAAGTCTACTTCTAGATCAACTAATTCTTTCTGATGAACCTTAAGAAGCTTGAGCAGCTCTTTATATCCTTTATTCCATATCATTTTACCTATGTAATAGGTCCCTTTAGAGAAGGAAGGCTTCCCATCTTCAAGTTCTTATTTCTTTTTCTTACCAATCTCAAGAAATTTAGGATTCACTCCATGAATATTGCATATCACAGATCTTGGAAGATCTTGAGTGGCTGCAGACAATCGAATCACCTGTATTTTAATTTGACACACAATTAGAAAGCGTAATTTAAGAACCGCAGTAGGAGTTAAGGTCCTCAAATTTATGAACAAAAGATTGTTTGGATAATATTAGAATTGGCAGTATTAGAGTTGTCTAGCTTTAACTACCAAACTCAAACATTACCTATAATCCTACATAGCTAAACAAAAGCAGTATTTTTATTAGCTCAAAAAGACTTCGTGTGGCTAGCTGTTATTATAAGTAAAGATTAAAAAAAAAATCTTCCACGGCAAGCATATATAGAATACAGTCCTGAGTACTATATATTCACATAACTACTCCTCAGTAGAAGTTAGAACAGAGCAATAAAAGGTATAGAAAAACACTATATTGACAGGGGAATAGCTTTGTGGTCTCTTGGAAATTTGGAAATGTACCTTGTCGCAATAGATACTGATTACCCAACTATTTACATGCTTCAGAAGAAATGCTTGGACAGCATTCTTCTCTCGTCTAACATATTCCAGGTAATTGGTGTGAACAACCCCAATAACCAGACAGAATTTTGCTTTCCATCTTTTTCCATGATGAAACCATGTTAGATGCTCAGGCTCCTCAAGGACAGCAATGTCTGCCTCTTCATCTGGTATAATTTCAGTAATATCTCCGACAGGAAGGATGCTCCTTTTATCCACTGAAAACTACAAAACGGAATTTCCAATACTTAGTTCCATAAGAATAAAGAAACAAAAATATCCTTTGTTTGCATAACAGCAATACCCCTAACAAGCACATAAATTAGATATAGATTATAGCCTAACAGCAGTATTTACCCTTCCAGGATAAAACTTTATATCGAAACGAGATATGAATCCAGTCCTGTCTTCAAGCCATTTGAGCACATATGCCTCATGCTCTAGGGCTGAATTAAAAGAGATGTTGTCAGGGTATACTAGTCCTTGATCTTTAACAGACAGCCAAGGAATCACCAGAGTAACCTTTCTCTCTCCATTTTTGGCAAGATAACAAGCACGGAAAAGTGGATTCACAGCAGTACCAGTCATCCATGGTAAGCTGGCTGTGGTATAAATTGCAATATGCTGCTTCTTAGCCATTTAGACATCAGCTTGAATGTAGAAATAGAGCACTGAGATATACGTCAAAGCCCAATCAGGATAAACCTCACATATGAGGGTCACTCAGTGACAAACCCCGATAAATGGATCTAGCTGCAAGAGCAAAGTGTGCAAAAGACCTGGAATTGACAAAATTCACCATCGAAAGCAACTAGATTAAGAAAAAGATAAATATAGTTCACAACAGAAAAATTACACTTTCCTAATTCTCATGAACCACAAACAAACATCCGACAAATTTATTTTTATAGATTTTTTTTTTGTCATGTATATAAAGTTATAAACATCAAAATTATATCATAAAATGCCACAAGGATATTGGACATATGCTGGTTAATGATGTGACTTTTAAATCCCTGGAGAGAATAATAAAACTTAAAAGTGAAAACATAAAGCCAAAGGAAGGGGAATTTAGATAAAAGAACCAAGGGTGGATCCAGAGCAATACAGCTTTGACGATTATCAGGATGTCTAGGCTAGACTATTTTACGCTGAACAGTTTAACATCTATTGTCTGCACACTGCTAGAAGCAACTACCTGCCTCCGTTAAATATATCATACTTGACCACTTTACACTTTCATCCTGGATTACAATCCCTAACCATAACTCAACTAGTGATGAGTCAATTAATCAAAACTTATTAAACCCTTGTCCAGCATCAACCATATCTGTGACAATAATTTGCACCTATGTCATAACCCTTTCTCCCTCCATGTCAATTTATTTGTCCCCTCCTGGAATGCCTTAAATTACTGTCGTATTCCTTGTCACAAAAAAAAATTCCTTTGTATTCCCTCTATAATAAACCTTCCTCTTTCCTTTATCACTCTTCTTGAAATCCATGCCATCAAGTAATGGGACAGATAAATTGTAATGGAGGGAGTACATACTACTAATTGTAAACAATGGCAGGCCAAAATTATTCCTTCACAATTATTAATTGTAAACAATGGCATGCCATAATTAGTCCTTCACAATAATTCCCATCCATCATATACTGCAAAACATAGACAATTGTGAAAATTTTCAACATAACACACAAGTGTTCTCATTTCCTCAACACCCCTGTGTAGCTGTATCTCTTCCATAATCCATATGCTGATAAACGCTAAGCATAAAGCATGCTATTGATACATGATATGTTATCATCACACATTCACACATCTGAACCTCAAAGTTTCACAATTAGATATCTAAGTTTCACAATTAGATATCTGTATAAACAAGAAGGCCTTTGAGTGTAAGGCTCTTTACTTCTACTCATATCATTCCTAATTACCTCCTCATCCTTTGGTTCAATCAAGTGTTTCACCCTTAAAGTTGAGATCAAAATTTGTGGCAGATGAGCTAAATATCTCAAATGTTTATATTTACCATCATTTTTCATCCCCACAATGTCATATTCCAAGTCTAGTCATCCTGCTCTTCATTTAACCTATAATCTACAATCTCAAAGTCTTCAAGTTCATAGGGTAACTAATAGAATCTTTCTTCACAGATCAAAGGAGAATGGTATTGATACTTGATACCACATGCAAAAGAGCAGGCATTGCAATTTCCTAATGCATCTTTTATTATATATGATCAAACATCGTGATGATACTGCTAATTGCAAATCTTGTGCAAACTTGCATATAACATCTCTTCAAGGAACCAGGCAAAATACCCAGACAACATGGCATCAAACTCTATTCACTCATTCAAGGAATAAAATGCTGCAACACTCCACGTAGCTTCTAAGTCAAAAGGTGACTAAGACTACTCCAGGTGGTCTCCTGCGACAACGATGTGGATTAGGTAGTTAAAATTTTGTTTCCACATTCATACAAGTTCCACCCTGACTGTAACAAAACCACTCAATATCA
The DNA here is from genome assembly GCA_008642245.1 of Bassia scoparia. Classification (NCBI taxonomy): domain Eukaryota; kingdom Viridiplantae; phylum Streptophyta; class Magnoliopsida; order Caryophyllales; family Amaranthaceae; genus Bassia; species Bassia scoparia. Next base: position 249,461 of record SNQN01000051.1, on the reverse strand, counting down.
AGTTTTTTCTCCATATTTCACATTTTAAATGGTCCACTTGACGGACTTTTAATCCTTAAATCAAATGAATTTCACTTCCAGGACTCAGCATCCTTTACAAGTAGCACCTTTGTCATAACACTAGCTCCATCTCAATTACTTGCCACTCTTTGGGATATCTCAAGTCTCTTGCATCTTTCCCTCTATGACAAGCCTTTTTTGTCTACTTTATCAATTTTTTAGAAAGTGTGCCATCAACTAATGAGCCAAGTAAAGAAAAAAGGAAAATATCTACTGAGAGTACTAAAGTTAAATGACAACAACGTGCCATGGATACTGTCCTTCACAGTTATTTTACTCCATCACGAGCTCTATATTATAAATGATCTTAAATTTCTGAGCCCAATCTAGAAGTGTCCTCAAACACCAAAACCACTACCTCATAACGCACATTTAAACAAGCTAAGCAATCATGCCATTGATTAATGATATGAAAGCAAACCTGCCCCACCAGGCCACCATCATTACATTAAAGCAAATTTAAGTTTTCCAGGTTTAACATCAGGGCCTACTAAACTTTTAAGTTGACTACAAGAATTTTTTCCACACGTCAAAAGAGTATGGTGATGATAACAACTGTGAAAAGCGAAGCCATCGTAAATCCATAATGCATCATCAATGAGATATGGTGGTGTACTATGCCAATCCTACTCCGTAAGCTGGTGTAAACTACGAAAAACCATCACTTACTGCTAATTGTGGAGCAGTATCTTCCGTGCATTTCTTTCCAAAACACAGCATAGTAGCCCAGACAACACATCTCATAATGCTAATTGAGGCACCAACTTCTACCCACTAGTTCAAGGAACTAAAAGAAGTACCTTCCGGGTCAAGGATTACTCCATCCAAGATGAAATGCTCATCTCAATTAACATCAAAAAATTAAAATTTTGCCTCCACAACCACACAAAACTTGCCCTAACTGTAGCAGAAATGCTCAATCTTTAAATTCCACCCCATATTCCACATTTTCTATAGTCCAGTTCAAACAAAATTCATTTGGAACTTTTTCTTACAACTTACACAAACATCCGTTGCCCCCAACTTGGCCATATATCCTCAAATATCCAAGAAACCCATGTTAAATAGAAGCATAAAACGGCCAAAAATCAACTATTCAAGACTAAAATTTCACCATATCATTATTCTAAAAATATCCCTTTATCAGCAAATATGAATTCTTGGAGTATCAGAATGTATATTGCTACAAACTTCTGCTGTATTCCTATTCATTTTACACAATAAAAAAAAAAAAAAAAAAAAAAAAGTGGGATAGTAGTGCTTCAATACTATTCATAAAGTATCATAATAAAGCATATATGTAACAGCAAGATCATACTTTCAACGAAAATACCCAATTCAAGCAAAACCCTTCATATACTACAGCAAAACAACACATAATCCATTCGTTCCAACAATCAAATTAAGTTAAAAAGGCGATATTTTTCATACCCATTTGAAGAACAACCACACACGTATATATAAACACTAAAAGATAACAAATCAGTGACATCAATTAAAAGGGCAGAAATTGTACCTGAACTTTGTTTTTCTTTTAAAGAATTGGGGATTAAGATTTGGTTATAAATTGACAAGAAGTCACTGTTGGAGTGCTTGCCTTCAAAGCAGGGGAAGAGGGGAGAGAGAGAAAGAGAAAGAGAAAGTCAGCTTGACCAAAGTAGTTTAATACAGCGAAGAAGAGGAGAGAAAGAGGGTGTATAATTTGGTTGCGCGAAAGTGAAGGCAGAATCCAGAAGACATTCAACAGTTTATTACCGAATATTCTTTGTCTAGTAGGTCGTTGCCTACATGTTTTGCTTATTTTGGGTCTGGCTACCATTCTCAGCAGTATTAATCAGAAATTGAGGCTAGAAATTGAATTATAATACTTCGAATATTTGACTCGATTTAACATTGTTTGGTTGGGTAATGTCGAGTCGCTTGAGCAAGGCGAACCGGCGAAGCTAGAGTTAACTCTGGTGAAGGCATTAAGCAATTTGTAGACGGTAGTTGTTTTGTTTGACATCATGAGCATAGGGGAAGAGAGATTAATCGAGCAATATAATAATTGGTCTCATTCGATGTTTCTCCAAAATAATTGGAGCTCATATACGAGTTCTACCAAATAAAATCAATGATTAGAGGCATCGGTGGTGCAATGCCCTCACCTTTTTATAAACTTTAAGTGGGTGGCAAGAGGGGTGTGTGTCTGATTGAGTTGTGTCATAGAATCTAAGAGCTTCAAGTGGTCTCTTTTTGGTAATTAAGAAGAAATTGGGCATACGAAATGAACCGGAATTCAGGTTACGATGACCAATTGAGCATTAACCTAGATCCCACAAAAGGTGTTTGATTCAATTTAACATTGTTTGGTTGGGCAATGTTGACCCTTGAGCAGGGCAAAGCTAGAGTAAACTCTGGCCAAGGCACCAAGCAATATTGTAGAGTGTAGATCTTTTGTTTGACATGAGCATAGGGTGAGGAGATTATTTGGGTGGTCTAATAATTGGTTTCATTCGTTGTTTCTCCAAAGTAGTTGGAGCTTATACGTGAGTTTTTTTATTAGATAAAAGTCACAAATCAAATGATTAGAGGCGTCGGGTTGCAATGTCCTCACCTATTTATAAACTTTAAGTATGTAGCAAGTATTAGCATGAAGGGTGCGTTTCATTGAGTTGCGCCACATAATCTGATAGCTCCACATGGAACCAGAATCTATGTTACAGTGACCAATTGAGCATTAACCTAGATCCCTGATAAATGTCTATTTTACCTCTATTTTATCCTCATATTATACAATTTTAGAGTATGTTTTATGACATTTCTTATAATTATTCTATCCTTTTTTGGCTAATATGAATATTTGAGTGATAAATTATTTTACATGTGAAAAACGGTCCATTTAATTGTGTTTGATATTTTATTACTTATTAATTATATTTCTTATCTTATATGATAATTTAAATGGGCCTAATTTATGTGTTATAGGTTGGACTTGATGATAATCAAAGAGGCTAGAAGGAAAAGAAAATCAAGATTCATAAGATTAGAAGCTACGTTGGAGTGCAGAAGAAGAAACTAAAAAGAGGATAAATAATAAAAGAAGTAACTACTTATCAGCAAGATCAACATACAACTCATTAAGATATAATAAAAAATATCTTAATAAAATCTAAAGTGTATCTAATCTAAGTTGGAGTATGTATATATAATTCTATATATACTGCCATACCAYAGGACAACAAAGAGATTGGAGGAGACATATCACGAGTGGCAAGAAACAAAGCYGACGAGTGGCACAAAGTCACGCAAGAGACGAGAGCCGAAGGAATCGGACGCGATTCGTCTATTCGGGAGTTTTAATTTGTTCCTTCCTCAATTTATTTTATTTAATTGTTAAACTTTGAATAATTATTATGTCGAATATTGATTTTTCATTGTTATACAATTGGATTACTTTGATCACTATGTCTTGCTAAATTTCATTGTTCTAGGTTAGGGATGTAGCTTTTTATTATTCTATCAATGTTTTGAATTATTTGTTTGGGATTGATCTATATTATTGCAATTTGTTAATCTTGTTCTTATTTCGTATGATTAATCTGGCCAATTGATTATATGTTTAAGGTATTAAATTATTAGCGGGAGTGAAAGTTTAATATTAGTTCGTGGGATTAACAAACGTCAAGTAGTATAATTTTAGGAATAGTTATACACTTGGGGTGATCTTTTACTTGAATTCCTGTTCTTAATGAGTTTATGTCAATTATTATGATCACGGAAGTAGACGTAATATTGATATAGATATACGTATTCTACCTTGGGAGAGGAGATTATATACTTTAGGAAATTCGATCATTGCAATATATTATTTCAACCCTACAATTAATTTATATTCAAGAAATAGAATAATAATTGGTGAAACCCGAAACCTAGAACTACTTCTCATACTTGTTAGACTTTTAACGCTTTTAATTAGTTTAATTAATAATTTTCCCAATTGTTTTAATCGTCTAAATAATATTWGAGTTTCTTAAATTGGTACTTGATTGGACCTCCTTGTGGATACGATACCTTGCTCACCCTTTATTTACAGTAATTGACCCGTACACTTGCGGTAGATTTAGACACGATCAATCCCACAAAAGGTGTTGGTCAATAAATGGATGGTGCAACAGTTGGCAACGTACTCCCAGTCATTAGGGCAAGCGCTAGCTAGGCCTTGATGAGTAAGAGGATGCAAATGATGCAAAACCAATAACATTTCTAAAACTATTTAAAAAATATCAAACAAATGAAAATGCATTTAAGAAAATAAATAAAACAATGAAGCTATAAAATCACAAGATAAGTTCTTAAAATGTTCCCATGTATTTAAAAAATTCGTAGTCAATTGACATAAGGTGTGCATCAAATTAGCTTGCTTTTATTTTTGAGTTATATACCATTGAAACACTTGAGATTTCCAAAGTGTTTTATGTTTTTCGAGCATCTAACACATCGAAATGTTAGGTTTCAAAGGTTTTCGTGCTTCGTAGGTGAAGAGATGGGGCACGATTTGCATGATTTTTGAAAGGAAATTTAGTTAAAATTCTTGAAACGTGATGTGATGATCGACAACAATATTAGGAAAGTTCGAAATCGTTGCTAGCAGCCTTGAGAAAAAATCAAAAAAGGGGGAAATAAGTTCATAATTGGAAAACTTATCCTGACATAAACACATGCATATATTTTTAGTTTGAGAATATATGATTATATATTATTTAGTTTGATCGTGGTTCCTTCCAAACAATAGTTGTGGTCGAAAAGGGCCTTTGATATCTCATATATTTTCGCTCCAAACTTTGCTAGAATATACTCATCATCAAATGAACCTCCCACACTCAAAGGTGTCCGGGGACCCAAAAGGCCAAAACCTATACACTTCAAGTAATGATCATTTGTGGTCCATTTTTGTGATCGTTTCACATGTGCTCCGAATTTTTGTCATGTGGTCGTTCGCTTCTAGATGCCTTACATCGAGTTTAATCCTAAAATTTCAAGTACGGCACCTTTTACATGCATTTTACTCATACCCTACGCGGGGTCATTATATACCCATCGACCCCTTGACATGTCTTCTTTTGCATATGTTGTCTTGCATAGAGTCGTTATATGATCACTAAAACTCCACACTAAGTTTACGACAAAATCCATTCCCGAGGCCCAAAAACACAAAAAACATGGACTATATAAACTTCAATTTTGGGTTCTTCAAAGGTCAAATTAGCCAGCAATTCATTTTTGTCCAATTTTTCCCTCAAGTTTAGAGTTACATTAGACCATTTATTGGTTTTAGCCTCAAATGACGAGTATATTATGTCTCGTACTCAAAGTCGAGTTCTAGTATGAGTGTGTGACACGACATATCATTAGGTTTTGAAGGAAAGAGGAAAGTTAAAAACGTCGCACTCAAAAAACGAAAGAGACAAACGACTGGTAGTTCGCATATTGTCTTGTTATCATTATCCGTATGAAACAGCAAAAACAGTAGTGGTAAATCTGAACTGAAATTCCAACGAACGCTGGAATCTTCCAGATTGTCGTCTTTAGAACAAGCATTTGCAGTGGCAAAGGTAAATTCTTTCAATTTTTTACAGAATTTTTTATATGAAGTTAATTTGATTAATTTACGCAATTTGTTGGTCATTGGTTTATAATTCTTTTCAATTTCATTTAATTTTGGATTTGAAGCTTTATTTAATTCAGCTATGAATGTCTGTTTTTATTAATTTATTGTGTGTACTTTTATAAATTTGTCATCTTTAGTGGGATAATTCACGCATTTATACATTGCAGAAGCAGTTAATTTTCCTGTTATGGAGTATAATTTAGTGGGTGTTCAAACTTTAAAGTGATAGCAGTTTAATCATATGAAATTAGTTTTTGATAGTTGATTTTTTTTTTTTTTTGAAAATTGATTGTTTAAAGTAGCTTTCTTGTTATATCAATCATTGTGTTACAAAATAAATGTTTTTCAGCTGCATATGATCAACAATCATGGTATGCTGATAATAATATCTTCCAAACTATGCTTTTATTGTGTAGTGTTGAATATTCTAAGTTTTCTGCACATATGACATAACATATTTGATCAAATGTGGCAGTCTTTGATGACATATGTCTTTGATTGACAAAGTATGAGTACCCAATTCTGATTTGACATAGTTTTCTGTTCTAGTTCCTTTTGTGAAGGGAAAAGATGTTTCTGGGGCGTGCTGATGGTCTTACGGAATACAATTCGATGCACGATTCACAATTCCTGGATCATGCGCTAGAAGGCGACGAGGATGAGGAAGCTCATGATTCAAGTCAGATAATCTACATGGCTTCCTTTGATGAACTTGCAGGCAATTGCATTCAGTATGAAACTATCATATGGCTTTCGATATCACTGCTGTTGGTTTTAGCTTGGGGGGTGGGTGTTATTATGTTGCTTTATTTGCCCATCAAAAGATACATGCTTCGAAAGGATATTGCTTCGCGTAAGTTGTATGTCACTTCTGATGAAATTGTCTTCAAGGTATAATTGTTCGCGGATATTTCTAGATTATTACAAGCAAGGATTGGAAGATGGAAATATGTTATTGATGTACTTTGCTGGCAGGTAACTCGACCATCATTCGTACCCTGTTGGAAAACAGTGACCGCAGAGACTCGTGTGCCATTATCCTTGGTGATTGATATCATTTTAGAACAAGGTTAGAATTTTGACCTGTTAATTTGCTAGATGCTAATAGTCATTTCAATTGATTTGTTGTAGCTTGGTGCTGATTTTCTATCATAGGAAGTAGGAACATGTTTTTTTTTTCAGTGTTTGGGGTATTGGCTAGTCTAGAGATGGAAGGCTGAGATAATATATTTTTGGTGCACAATTTCACTCTTGTAAATTGTAATTCTTAGAAATTCCTGCTTTAATATGTAAAATTGGGGTTGTATATCAACCAGACACTGAACACTAGGGGCGATAAAAGAAACACTCTTCTATAGAGCTATTTTCTTCCATGGTGCTAATGTTTTAGAATATTTAACTATCTGGAACTCCTATTTCCATATTGTGTTCATCCCTAGTATTGATACTTGGAAATGCTTGAAGAGAGTGCATGCAAAAGCCTATTATATACAGTACTATGTTTGTGAACAAATTTATGTACTGTATTGTGGATTGCGCGATGTTTGATTTTGTCATGCATGTGCTGCTTGCTTTCACAACTGATGGTGCATACATTTAGGTTGTTTACAGTCTGTATTTGGTATACACACCCTCAGAGTGGAGAGTATTTCACATGGCAAAGCTGCTCCTGTGGATGAACTGCAGGTTCAAGGAGTATCAAATCCTGGACTTTTGAGGAAGGTATAGCAAATCTGTCTATTGGCATCATTCTGCACTTTGTTGTCAACCTCTCAAATAACAATTGTTTTCTGATTGCATGGTTTAGCTTTATAAATTGTCTAGCATCTATTCTTGGCATATAGTGGTGTTAAGTAGCTGGATTTCTGTATGTCTTTCATACAGGTGATTGTTACTGAAGCTTCAAAGGTTATTCAGGATGCTGGAATGACTGTAAACCATATGTCATCCTTGAATAAGAGACTTGCTTCTTTGAGACCCCCGTCAAAGAGGTGGAAGGTATGTGTATAATATAAGAAAACATATGACAACTATCATTAATTTATTGAAAAACTGTCACCTTAGCTATTATCTCTAGCATTACTGAATATAATATGTATACGTATCTAAACTAGTTAGTTTTCATCCTTTCCTATATGCAATTGCAGACTGGAAATTTTCATTATCCTGCATCTACTGATTGTGGAGTAGTTTCTGGAGAGCTGCTCTTGCATAAGCTAAATGAAGTGGACAAATCGGTCAAGGTAACTCGCTTTATTTCTGTCACTTGTCTATAATTTTATAATTTTTTTATGTTTTTATATCACCACAACCAGTCTATGTGACATTTGGCTTGAAAATTAACCTAATAAGATCCAAGCTTTAGTGAAACTTATTGAAGATTTCATTATTAATTATGCATGATCATGGTGGTTTTGTTGAACAATTTAGGTTGAGCTTAACATATACATAATACATGCTTCCCAGCTCCAGTAGCATTGCTCCTGAAGGTTTTTTATTTTTTTATGTTGTATTTACAGTTCTAAACCTGATTCTTCTTTCCTTGATGATCAGAAAATCGAATCATTTATTAATACATCTCAAATCCACCCAAGTATAGCCGAAAGAAGGGAAGATGTGGTTTAGAGTTTACAAGCCTTCCCTGTCCATGTTCTGCATATCTAATTTGACAAGAGCAGCAGTGTGCAGCCTCTCTTCTGTAGATATATTGATGTTCAGGGTCATTCTTTTCAGATGTGATTGTCATGGTTGTAAGTTCAGATAATACTTATTGCTGTACATACTATTATTTTGGCATTATAACTTATTTCTACTCTCTCTCTCTCTCTCTCTCTCTCTCTCTCTCCCCCTCCCCCTCACTAAAAATTTGTTTTCTACGTGAACTGGATGTTGTAGTTAGATTGCCGCGATTGCTATTGATTAATGACTCCTTGGAATGGCATTGTCCTTGATGATGTGGATTTTGGCATTGGACGCCTTGTGAACTTTTACTGCTATTATGTTTGTTGTTTCTTTGATAGAAAATTGTGTACATGCAATCGACATCTAAACGTCAAAATGCCCGAGCTTATATGGTCTTCATAGTTTTCTTTTGTGGAAGAAGCGCAAAAGTTGTATTGATGCCCTTATTGTTATGATGTGAAAGATATATTGGATTGATGTTTCTTGATTAATCGTGATCTTCTTCCATCTTGAACAGTAAAAAGGCCGTTGTCAACAGAACCCAATGTTTTGTTTTCTGCTTGAGCTAGTTCATACAGCCAAATCCAAATTCTGATAACAGAAGGATAAAAATATGGAAAAATTGGTTTTGAAGTTTCATATTGTTGGTCTTGAATTTTTGAAAGGGACTCTCAGTTATTCCACTAAGTGAAAAAACCAAGCATTTTTACAGTATAAGAGGTCAGAAGTAATCTCTTAATACTATTTTTTTAGATCATGTACATGTGAAACGCCAGAAAAATTGCCAAGAAAAACTGAGCAACAACCTTTGCCACGGAACTGCAATCTTTAGAACAGACCAACTTCTTAGTTGGAGATACATTTTACTCCCAGAACATGAGCAAGAAACGAGTGTTAGTAGTCGGTGGAACAGGGTTTTTGGGGGCAACAACTTCTTCAAGCAATTCCCAACCTCCAAACATACCATTCTTTTTATGATGTTGCTTTCACCTATCACTCAACCCCTCCATCCATATTGCTCAATGCTTTCCCTCACTTCTCTCCTTTCCTCTCAATTTGCAAAATGGTCATGGGTTTGATTCCATTTCCTCCACTTTTGGTCAGGTCAGTATTTTGCTTTGGTTTTTATTATGACTATATAATGGTCAGCAAGAAAAAATTCTGTAACAGAAATGTAGAATGTTTGTACAGTAACGTATTTGACATGATACTGGTATGCCAGCCAGATGTGGTTGTTGCAGTTTCAGTGCCCCGGGCTTGTGAGATGAATCCTGCTGCTGCTATGTCTATTAATGTGCCCACTTCTCTAGTCAACTGGCTGTTGAGCTTTAAAGAGAAAGATACCCTATTGATTCACCTTTCAACTGATCAAGGTACAATTCAAGCTGGTGTTTTAATACTTGTACTTGATGTTTATATCAAACTCTACTTTCTGAAAGGATAAAAAAAACTTTCTTTTGTCTACTAAAGCCCTGTTCTTGAGTAGAAATATGTCCAAAATGAAGCTCTATCTTTTCTGGGTCCTCATTTAACTTAAACGATTGTATGATTCCTGAAGGGGTTATAAACAATTTTCTGGACTATATATACTACTATATAGTTCTTATGTCCCTAGTTCTCTTGTTTGATTTGGCCTGAAATCTCTCAGTTGTCAGTTTATGAAGGTACCAAATCCTTCTACGAGGAAGATGATGAGACTTCTCCAGTGAATGTTTATGGGATCTCGAAAGTGCAAGCAGAGAGGTTTATTGTTTCAAATTGTTCGAACTTCGCTATTTTAAGATGCAGTATCATTTATGGTCCACAGACAATATCACATGTTCCTAAGTCACTTCAAATTCAGGTTTGTAGAAAAGGAGTGAGTGTTTCACATGCTGATATGTTTTCTATAGATTGGTATGTTCGTTAGTATAGTGCAGATGGTATTTTAGAACTAATCTGAGGAGCTCTGTGAACCTTATGATTGTAGTTGCTGGAAGTGAGAAGTATCATCACTGAGTCACCTCTCTCTCAATCTGAATATCCTTTACAGTGGGAAGTGCTGTAATGGAACAATTAAGAGATCTATCAACCTGTGCTATCTATAACCGAGTTAACAAACAACCCACGAAGAATCTAGAGACTAACCCTATGTTTAAGTAGAAGAGAATGGAAGGAAAGGGAGCTACGAGGGAAGAGAAAGGGAGGGGGACAAGTTCCCTTGTTTGGGGAAGGGGAGGGAGAGGGATGGATCCATTTTTCCTCCGTTAATAAGTTCAATCCCTCCAATTTTGGAAAGATTTGGAGAGAAAATGGACCATAACATTCCCCTCCCCTTCCTTTTCCTTTTCCTTTGTTATCCAAACATAGTGTAAATGTTTGTCATCATGCGATATAGCCATATGGCATAGTGAATTTAACTGGTTTTGACATGTATGAAGCCCTGAGCAAACTTGCAAACAATTTATTTTGCTGGTCTGGTTATATGAATGACCTGTGATTCCATGTTGCCTTGAAAGCAGAAGTAAACCTGATCCTTGGATTACAAGATTAGTCTTCATTATTTTTTTTAGCAAATGTTTTCTTCTTACCTGCGCTTTTGATTGTGGTAGTTTCTAATGTTATTAGAATTCTGGTTCTGACACTTGCTCTTGGCTGTGGCTTAGTCATTATTCAATCGGCAACCTGCATTTTTCATTAGCCTACATTTGTATGATTTGTATCCTTTGTGATAAAGTGGATTGATGGTATACTATCAAAAGGAAGCAAAGCAGACTTCTTGTATGACGAGTTTCGATGCCCTGTGTATGTCAAGGATGTCATGGCTGTCATATTAGCTCTGTCAACAAAATGGATCACCGGTAAGTTTCTATGGAAATATCATAAAGGTTGAACTTTTTGTAATTTAATCTTGTTTCTCTATTAGAAAGTACATTTGAGATTTATAGCAAATCAACTTAAGTTCAAAGATTGATGTGTGAAGTATGCTTTTAGTATGCTTTGAGTATATCAAATATGTAAATGCGAGTAATGTTCTATCGTTTGATCAGAGGCCGAACCAATGCAATTACTGTTTAATGTTGGTGGCCCTGATATGGTTTCCCGTGTTCAGATGGCTGAGGCTGTGGCAGAGAGCAGAGGATATAACACCTCATTGATCAATGCCGTGCCTGCATCTTCGGTTGGTATCTTTTAATTATTATTTCTTTTTTTTTTTTCCCAAAACAGAATGTAAATTGCGCCACATTATTTGCCCAACTTAGTTCTAAATTAGGAATATAGTTTCTGGCGGTTGCCAGTTTTCCTTGTGCATCTGTTATAGCTTTACAAGTAATACTGCATTCATTTAGCATGTTATCTTCCTCGGAATTTTCAGTTTATGATTTGTTTAGCAGATACAACTTCCAGTTTCCCTCTGAATTCTACAGATCTCGAGACCATACACTGATCACCGTTAATCTTCTATTCTCAGGTTGATCGCGGTGTTGCATCTCCAGCAGATACATCCATGGACATTGGCAAACCGGTGAAAACACTGAATATATCTCCTACTTCATTCAAAGATGGTGCAAATTTGACACTCGCAGCTCCATGAGTCCATGACCGCGGACTCTGGTGGTTGAGCATGCATAGATACATGATTGCTCCACCACCTTATGTTAAAATTTATATACACATTGAATAAAGGTCATTCACTGGATGTTTAATTTCTTTAGCTGATTTGTAAATAAGCAAAGGCCTAATGTTTCATCAAGATTGTAAAATGGCCTCTAAAACGAATAAAACTGCATACAAACTACGAAGGCAATAATACATCTTCATTGAACCAATCTATTTTGCTAGCTCCAAAATGTTGGCTTCCTCGTCGATATTGTTTAACTATGTTACGAGAACATTTTGAGATTTACAAAACCAAACAACTCTTTTGGTCTAGTGATAGACATTGAGCCTTTCAAAAACCTTGGGGTCGGGGCTTGGAGGGCTTAATACTAAGCACTTTGAATATTTTAGTAAAGGGGTGTTCCTGATTCTTCCCTAATTTCAATATGTCTTGCTTGAAAATTTATGCAGTAGTTAACTTGAGCGAGGTTTCAAAAGTCATTGTAACTGTCAAAATTGAAAAAATCACGAGTTTTGCCAAACAAACCCAAACAAAGAAAATGGTCAAACAAATTTCATTCCAATTCTTAATTGGAGAAAAAAGAAGTCTATTTTCCATATGACAAAATCTCGTATGATGAATTGTCATGGTTAGCAAAAATCAATCACAGTATTTGTTTTCTGATTGAACTACTGCATAAGCTAAAAAGGCAGAAATTTTAAAAGTTGGAAAACTAGAATGAATAGATCAGAGACTGGCAAACAAAAACTAACCAACCTAGCATGGTTTTCCTGAATTCATAAACTGTAAATAAATTAGAGTTTTAAAAGAGAAAAACAAGTGTAAAACAAGATCATCAGAGAATAAAACTACAAGATAATCACTAAAACATCATATTGTTGGTCTTCTGGTATTTACGATTAAATTATCATCGGTTGATCTTATAGAAAGTTGAGAAAAAAAGAAGGAGAAGAAAGCTGTGGAAGGAGTTGAATAATAGTGGACTTTTGAGAACATTATTACAGAAGATTAAAGCAAATGGTTGTTCTGTTTATGACTACTCTGTATTATAATTGGGTTAATTATATTTATACGGGTAAGACTGTAAGAGCATTAACATCAATGGGCATAAAATGCCCATGATGTTTTATTTCTGTTGCAAATCCAATGATTTTAATCGACACTAGTTGGGCTAAATTTGCTTGCCCAAATGCATTTGTCAATGCAATATGCTAAAGAGTTGGGTAGAAACGAAAAGCTATTGTACTGTAGTGAGCCCCACGTGCTGGGGTCACACTTATATTTTTTTTTGCTTCAATCCCACCCAAAACGACGTGTTTTGGGATCTCCCAAAACGCGTCGTTTTTCTCTGTTCAAAAGCAAAAAAAAAACTACCTGCAGTCGCTGATTGGGCGCGTCAGTCAGCCTAATTAGGGCGTGACAAGCGTCCCAGTCAGCCATTGGGACCAATCAAAATTTTTCTGTTAATTGCAATGGTAATATATATCTTCAATGACTATTTCGTGTAATTTTTTTAAAAAAATCACCAACGATCAAAATTTTTTTCCTATATAAATAGACATCCATTTTGGGTATTTTGACATACTTCGAAAATCACAAAAATCATAAAAAATCAATTATAATTCTCAATTTCCACTACAAAATGCATAAATTTTTCAAGTAAGTTACGAGTATTTCTTTTTATTTTGTTAGATAATTTTTGTTGAAAAAAATTCTAGTTGTGTTGTTGTTGTTTTTTGTAAATTAGTTTACTAATTATCGTCGCATTTGTGTCCCAATGTAATGCCGTCAAGTGTAGAGAATTTCAATCGAATATGTTAATTGTGTCATTTCGTTATTTTTAATAAATAATTAAGTTATTAATTAAATTTATTCCGTAAAGTGTCGACTTCTTCTTAAACGTGATTAACTAATAATTATACGTAATTACATAATTATGATTAATTAAACGTAATTACAAAATTATATGTTATTGTATTTTTTAAATACAATTAAAAGTGGTTAATTAATTACCAATCATAATTTCAAAAATTAAAAATTTTAAAAGTAATGTTGAGTAAAAATATAAAAATATGATGTGTATTATGGTGACATAGAGAAAATCGTAGGAGAGAGATTATTGAAGAGTTTTTTTTTTTTAACCATTGATGTGGTGGGAAAGTTGTATATGAGAAAATTTTTGGTGGGAGGAGAGAGAAAATAGGAGAGAGAGGTGAGGAAGTGTTTTTTTTCCTACTAATGCTAGTGGTCTAAGTGACTATAAGTATGTGGTAATTCTTATTTACGCTTTGTTCTCGTCAATTGAACTTATTTCTATTGAATTGAACTTGTTAGTACCGAACTGAACTTATGTTCACTGAAACCTCAACAAATTTTTTAAGGATTGAACGAGAAGAGGGCCTTAGTCTCGTGCATTATCAATAGTGCAAATTTAGTGGGAAATTATTGGTTATATCCGTGATGAACCAATATGCACTTATTTCATGCCATTTTGATAATTTTTTGGCTTTATTTGTACTATTTTGTTTGCTCACTTGCATGTGACTAGTTAAATAAGGTAGACGAAATTAAAAGTTAGTGCTCAAATTTAGTGGCAATTCATTTATTTTATTTTATTTTTGGGTTTTTCTATAAAATYCACCTGAGTTTTTGCGTTTTCTACAAAATCTACCCATTGTTTTTCTTGTCTACACAATACACCTCAGTTATGTGTTTATTGCTGCTACTACCCTTAATTAATACAATTTATGACGTTTGGTTAGAATTAACCAGAGGTCTGGTTAAGGGCATTTAAAAAAAAAGGAAATTGGTTCGACTTTCCTTCCAAAAAACATTTGATCAAAACCGTTTCAAATTCTTTCCTAAACACCATAACCTCTTGCATTCCTTTGATTATTTTCCCATATTTCCTTCCAAGAATCATAGAAAGTGAATCGTCTGAATGCTTGCAAGTTGGWCTATACATTTTCGAAAGTCTTGAAGAATAACAACTCGATCTTTGTTGTTTGAATTTCCATTGAAGTTTGTGCGAAGGTATGTTCTTCTGTACTTGTAATTTTTCGTTTATTTAGATTGTTTAGTGTTTTTTAAGTATTATATGTTATTAGTTATGTTTGTTTTGGTGTTTTTGTCGATTTTGGGTTGCTTTTTTTCAAATTCAGTTGATTTTGTTTATGTTTTTTGTTTTGCATGTAATGGTGTTCTGTTGTAGATATATTTGACTGAATTTCAATCGTTTAGTGTTTACAGTTAGGGTTCATGAATTTGAAGTAATTAGTTGCTTTGTTTGCTTGTTTTTTGAACATTGCAGTATGGATTCAAGGACTTTGAGGGTGAATTATGAGAATTATGTTGTTGAGGTTAAAGTGGCTGATGTAGATGAGTGTTTGTTGATTGATGTTATTAATGATATGTGTGATGCTTTTGAAAGTAGTGGTTACTTGRTGCCTGAGTTTCCTAGCTTGCARTACTACCTTGGTAATGAATGCATGTTGTTAACTGATGATAAGAGTCTTATGAAAATGTTTGAGGAAATTGGGGATAAAGAGATTGATGTGTATGTTGAAGCCTTGATAGAACCAACATTCATTTGGGGTTTGGCCAAACAAGTCAAGGGTGTTAACCAATCTGCTGTTGTGCATAAGCCAGGACCTAGTAGATCCAAACTTCCAGTTAGGAGGAGTTTGAGAATTGGTTCACCCAAACCCACTTCACCAAATGRTGCCTCTGTTCTTAGCCATCCACCTAATCAGACAAGGTCTAAGTTGCCTATGATGCTAGATGAAATCCCAACATCACCACCTCACATTTCAGTGAATAACTCTCTCAGAAGAAGCTGTAGACTAAATAGTTTAAGCCCTGATCACCATGAACCCATTTTGATTTCTGAGCAAGAGTTCCAACAATTCAGTCAATCTAAACAAACTCAAAATGGCCCTGAACCAAATCCTGACTTTGTTTCAACTAAAATTCCACATTCAACCAATCCCATTTTGTCAACTAATGCTTCACCTCCACCCAAAATAAACCAACAAACTAAGGGTCATTTGAACAAACAAGCTGCCTTCACACATGGTAAGAAGTTGTCTAGAACTGCACAGGTGAGGAAAGACATCTGGGTTAAGGTCAAGGACAGAGTGCAACAAGAGTCAGATGACATTGGTGATGGTGACACTAGCACTAGGTTCAGATTTAGACACCCAACTGCACAAGTGAGAATGGATGAAATGAGCTTTGGTTCTGACACAGAGGGTGATTATGAACCTAGTGAGACAYAGGGTGATAGTGATCAGGAACTTGGTCCTGACTTTGAGGATGAGGGTAACCTAATTGAAATGCTTKAGGAGAATTACTGTGATGGGGGTTGGGAACCATTCAAGACTAAACCTGATGTGTATGAGAATGATGGMGGTTATTTAAGTAAGATGTACAAGAATGGTAAGGTATATGATGATGCAGAATTTGGGAACATTAAACTGAAGACCTGGCAATTGTTTGTGGATAGGGAACACTTCAAAGATGTCCTAAGGGACTATTGTGTACAAGAGGGGTTCTCATTGGTGGTTGTGTCTTCTGATAAGAATAGACATACAGCTGAATGTGCAGACATGAGATGTTCCTGGAGGATACATGCCAGCAGACTAGCTGATCAACATACTTGGGCTATTAAGAGCCTTAGAGAAGGTCATAAATGTGACCCTTTAGTTCATAACCCACAGTGTAATTGTGATTGGGCAGCTTCTAAGTTATTGGAGGATATTAGAGCAAGTCCAGATATAACAGGAATTGAAAGACAATGAATGCCTTACTTTGGGAAAGATATGGCCTGAACATGTGCACTTCAACACTGTATAAAATGAAGGCTAAGGCTTTGAGCATTATACAAGGGGGACATGACACTTCTTATAGTGACCTAATTGCTTATTGTGAGCTAATAAAGGAGAGGAATCCTGCTTCAATGGCCTTTTGTACTTGGAAACAACTTCAGTTGCCTGAGAAGCCTTTACAATTCAAGTCCATTTTCATAAGTTATGAAGCACAGTTCAAAGGCTTGATATATGGTTGCAGAGGACTTGTTGGGGTGGATGGTACACACCTAAAGGGCAACTATGGTGGGATATTGCTTTCTGCAGTGGGACTTGATGGGAATAATGAAATTTTCCCAATTGCAGTTGCTGTGGTTGATTCTGAGAACAAGACAAGTTGGTCTTGGTTTTTTCATCATTTGAAGAGTCTTCTYACATCAACAGGCAGATCTGACTGGACTATTATGTCAGATAGACAAAAAGTAAGAAAATCCAAGTTTAGTAATTCAATTCCTTTAACCATGCTTCCTGTCTTATTTACTTATTCCATTATGCTTATTGTGTGCAGGGAATTGACCCATCACTAGATCAGGTTTGGCCAAAGGTGCCTAGAAGATTTTGTGCTAGGCATCTATGCAAAAATTTCAAAAAAGAGTTTCCTGGTGTCTTGATGCATAAGCTATTTTGGGGGGTTGCAAACTCTTGTAGTGAGTTCACATTCAGGAAATCTTTGAATCAACTGGCAAAATATGGTGGCTTAGGTGCAGTTAAGTGGTTGAAAGACATTGGTCCAATGTCTTTGTGGACCAAATGGCAATTTGACCCACAATTGTGTTCTGATGAGAACACAAACAATTTTGTGGAGTCCTTTAACABCACTATTGGAGTGGAGAGGACATATCCTATCTTAACACTATTAGAAGGTAAATATAGATGCACATTACAATTTAAAATATTGTTGTTAAGTGTTCTAATTTTGTCCCAATCCAATTTGTTGTGATTCAGGAGTAAGGAGAGTAGCCATGGTAAGACATGCTACTAGGCAACAACTGTCACAAGATTGGAGAGATGATGCAATTTGTCCTAATGTGGTTGCKTATGTCAGAGTACTAACCAAAGACTCAAGAATGTGTCATGCATACCCTGCAYGAAGAGGTGAATATGAAGTTTCAGATGGCAAAAGCATGCTTCCTGTRTCTCTCACCAACAAYACTTGTGTTTGTGGAAAATGGCAAATAAGTGGCATTCCTTGTAAGCATGRCATCAAGGCAATACTACATGCCTCCAAGGACCCACTTGACTATGTSAGTGAGTGGTATTCTYCATTTAGATATAAGGAGGCATATAAAGGCAACATTCTCCCAATTCCTGACTCTGGATCATGGCCTYATATGCCCTGCCCCAAACTGATACCACCAGAAATGAAACGGAGTGTGGGAAGGCCATCCAGAAATAGAAGAAGGGAAGAGGGTGAAATGCAAAAAGGKCAGAGAAGCAAAACACACCAATGCAGCAAGTGCAAGTGTTATGGACATAATGCTAAGACTTGTAAGGGAGGTGCAACTCAAAAAGAGATTCTTATGCAGCAAGGGGAAAACCAGGCTGAGAGTGAAACACAAACTACTGAGGCTCCTCCTACTTATTRAAGCCAGAAATCAAACAACCAAGAAACATCAAAATCAAAGGAAAAAGGCAAGGCCAAAGCTGGTGSAGACTATGACAGTAGCAGCAATATCATTGAGTTGATGATAAATGAGTCTCAGGCATCAAATAATCAGGTGAAAAAGCAACCACAGCCCCCAAGAACCAACCTGAGATCCAATCAAGTCAACCAATTCAAGCCACCAAGGACCAACCATGGAACAACCAACACAGCCACTAAGCAGCACACACAAGGAACCAAAAACAAGCAAGCACCAACCAGTACTGCTCCCTCAACAAGCAAAAATGCATCAACTTATGGTGTTCCACAGTCACCTGGCTCACAGTCAAAGAAACAGAAGATATTGAACAGAATCTCAATGTTACAGTAGTTTGAAGGAGTAATGATGTGTTGGTTATTTTTGGATTGTTATGTTTTTTTGCAAGTTTGGTACTTGGTTTAATAACCAATATGTTTTTGGATTTGCAACCATCTTTGTGAACCAGAATTTTAGTATGTTTTTGTTGATTCTACACATTTGTGTATGTATTTAAGACATCAGTTCACACTTTTGCTACATTTGTGTATGTGRTGCAGAACTAGAACTCCTGTTTATGAGTTTTTATTGGAATGWTSYGTTTTATGTCAAATTATGTGTGCTGCTGATTAATTTACTTGCAAAACATTGAAGACAACAAAAATTGACCAACTCAAACCTCAGTTTCATTCATTCATAATTGTCCAYCAMTACAAATCTTATGTAATACCACTSCMGCATTACATTCATTCATTAATATAACCCATTACATTCGACTASTAAATAATTGCAATTGCAGCATTACGAATTATCTTCAATAACAACAATGCTAACATAATTYTSAATACTACAAACCCTAACTTCACGAATTCCTTCAATTCAYCAACTTTGTCTTTCAATGCTTGAAGCTGATGCTGAAAATTGCCATCTACATTGGTTATCCCCTTGATATCGGTCTATTCCAGCCACCTGAAAAAGCCACATTGATCGCAACGGAAAAACCCCTTTCTAAAATTTAATTCAGTCAAATGAAACCCTTAATTTCGCGAATTTGGGTATCTCACAACTGCATTTGGGGCTAACAAACTCAAGCTTGCAAGCCGAAATTCAAGAATAAGGCATACTAGATGTTGAAGATGAAGACATAATGGACGATTTTAGAGGAATTGAGAAATGAAGGGAAAAAATTGAAACAGAGGAAGGTAAGGGYAGAAGTGTCGAATAACATAAGTCAACAACAATTAAGGTAAGATTTGACTACACTAACCATGGTTAGTGTCATTTAAACGAATAATTAAGAAGTCATTAATTAATGTTAATATGTGTTAGCGGGATAAAACTGAGGTGTATTGTGTAGACAAGAAAAACAATGGGTAGATTTTGTAGAAAACCCAAAAACTCAGGTGCATTTTATAGAAAAACACTTTATTTTTTTTGGGGCAAATTTTCCTTTTTAAACAAGTGAAGAACTGATCAATCAGAACCAAATTTCAGAGTTTGAGGATCCCAGGAAAAAATGAGCAAGAACAAGGTGTTGGTATTAGGAGGAACTGGGTATTTGGGGCAACATCTTCTTCAAGCATTTTCCAATCCCACATCATCAAATTCATCTTCTTCTTCTTGTTATGATGTTGCTTTCACTTATCACTCAACTCCTCCTTCCACATTGCTCGATGCTCTCCCTCACTCTCTCTCCTTCCCTCTTGATTTGCACAATGGTCTCGGGTTCGATTCCATCTCCTCCACTTTTGGTCAGGTCTGTATTTTCCCCCTTCATTTCAATTATTTCCCACTTTAAAGTCTTCATCTTTTCTCAATTTTGTTAGTTTTTTTAATATTTTTTTATTTGGGGTTGTATATTTTTAATCAAATTTGGTTTTTTTTGGATGCTATGCTTTGGAATTTGTATATGTGATTCAGTGTTGCATTATCTAATAATACTCATTTGAATTTGATGATCATATTTTGCATTGGAGGAGCAATGTTGCTTCAGTTTATTATATAATGATGTACCAGTTAATTATTCCAAGTTGATCCCATTTGAATTTGTGTAGTTTGATGATCCCAATTATGAATAATTTCAAATTATAAATGAATGATGTTGCTTTGTTGAATTTGAATCGTGATGGACTGATAATTTCCAAATTGGGTTTCTTGATTTATCCATTATCAATTGCTGGTTATGGCAATGAGAGCTTTGCTTTGGTTTAATTCTGTGTATTTATGGTCAGGAAGAAGATATTCTGAACTAATACAGTATATTGGAAACGGTTTAACTTAAGTAACATGATATTTATGTGCCAGCCAGATGTGGTTGTGAATTGTGCTGCTCTCTCAGTACCCCGGGTTTGCGAGATGGATCCTGCTGCTGCTATGTCTACTAATGTGCCCACTTCTCTTGTCAACTGGTTGTCGAGTTTCAAAGATAAAGATACCCTGTTGATTCATCTTTCAACTGATCAAGGTACAATCCAAGCTGGTTTTTATGTGTGCACTTGTTGCCTATATCAAATTCTCTTTGTAAAGCGAATATGAGATGTGATTTCGCGAGACTCTTTATTTGACTTTTGAGTATTATGTGTTGAATGCCTTTGGAGGAGGGAAAAATTTTTTGTTAGTTCAATAGCTCTTATCTTTGTCAATTTGATGTTGTTAAATCTTTTGATTTCTTTTCTGTCTTTACTGGCTGTATTATTTTAAGTGACTTTATGTGGATGACTTCCCGGAATGATCACTTTTGTTCATGTTAGCCGACCCCACGTATGGGATTAAGGCTATGATTGATTGATTGATTGATTTAGTTCTAGGAGAAATCTGATTGATATTTGTGTTAAAACTGTTGATGATAGTTTATGGCTGTCAATTTACAATTTGTTTAGCATTATGTCTAGTTCTCAATATACATGATGATCTGTGCCTTAAAATCACTGTTCTCTGTTGCTCTGAACTGACATTTATATCCAAGAGTATGATAACTTTTAGCAGAACTTTTCAAAAACCCGAGGATAAAACTCATTACAGTCTCTGCCCTTGTGTTGCTTAATTCTTCTTACTGAAAGTTTCCTGAATGGTGATACTTATTCTGGAGCGCCCTTAGTTTTTGTATTTGCTTTGTCTGAAATATTTGTAGCTGTCAGTTTATGAAGGAACCAAATCCTTCTACAAAGAGGAAGATGAGACTTCTCCGGTGAATGTCTATGGAAAATCAAAAGTGGAAGCTGAGAAGTTCATTTTTGCAAATTGGTCAAACTTTGCTATCTTGAGAAGCAGTATCATCTATGGACCACAGACAATATCACCTGTTCCCAAGTCTCTTCCAATTCAGGTTTGTAAAATCGGAGTGGGAGTTTCATATATTGATGTCTTTTACATAAGATTGTATGTCACTGGATATGACAGATGGTATTATTTGAGAAGTGAGTGACTTTTAAAATATTCTTTGCAATGCATTAATCATCCAGTGCATCTCATGCTTTCATGCTTACTGTAGCCGACCCACCATATCACCAAAAAAGGTGGGATGTTAGATAGCCGGGATTAGAACTTAGGAGGAGGTCAGGGAGCTCCCACTTTTTCGTGTGATTTAGCCATTTGGTATTGTGAATATTAGTGGATTGGACATGTATTATACTTCAGAGATCTGCAACCTCTTATTTTTCGACCGCATGGTTATTTGGGTACTCAAAAGCAAATTAGAGTGGCCCTTGGATCTTAAGACTAATAGATTCTAGTGGATTTGTGGCATAAAGCATTATATTCTTACACAGATTTTGGTTTTTGCTATTTTTTCATGTTATCACTATTCTAGATCTGATACTTGCTCAAGGCTGTGACTTGGTTTGTTGACAGCCTACATTTTTAAATTAACATGCACGAAAGTTTTCTTCTTCTTCGCAGTAATGTTGTATTTGTATCCTTCTTGATGCAGTGGATTGACAGTGTACTCTCAAAAGGCGACAAAGTATCCTTCTTTTATGACGAGTTTCGATGCCCAGTGTATGTCAAAGACGTTGTGGCTGTCATATTAGCTCTGTCAACAAAATGGCTCACAGGTGAGGAACTTGTTTTCAATATTGAGTGAAAACTGTCAAAATGGGCAAAAACATTTACTCCTTTGCTGTCATGAATTTGAAGTTTGTTATCTTTTTAGGAAGGAATTCCTACTACATTATCTTAAAGTATATGATGAGTTTTTGGCTGCTTACGGTTATCCTATTTCATTAAGAACATTTAAAATTGTCCCCAAATTCCCTATTTAAAGGATCTTCCATTCTAGCTTGGTAAACAATCAGCTTGAAGTATTAATGTAATCTGCGATGTTTGCATTTTTCATTGTTGATTAATGATTATTGGCTAGGAGACCCTGTTTATTTCATTATGATGTTGTATCTGGTATGCTTTTCTCGACTATAAGAAATTTGTAAGTGCTAATATTTTTCTGTTTGACCAGAGGCGATGCCAATGCAATTGCTATTAAATCTTGGAGGCCCGGACAGGGTTTCCCGTGTTCAGATGGCTGAGGCTGTTGCAGAGAGCAAAGGATATGACACCTCATTGATCAATGCTGTGTCTGCATCTACGGTTAGTGCCCTTAATTTTACAATCGGTTGTATCTGTAGGCACACATTCACTCAACATTAGTATGAATGTATTTTCCGCTTTGGGATTAGCCCGTACAAATTTCATTTTGGGCACCTTCCCAAAAGCATATAAATTTACTTCATGTGAAACAGATACTAGTTCCAATTGCAGTTTCCAGTCTCAAACAATAACAACCAGTTCTTTTGCGTGCCTATTTTGGTTGCACAGAAAGCCATAAACTGATAGCTTTTAAACTTGTTTCAGGTTGATCGAGGTGTAAAATCCCCAGCAGATATATCCATGGATATTGGCAAACTGGTTAAAACTACCAATGTAACTCCTACTTCATTCAAAGATGGTGTAAATATGACACTCGAAACCCTATGAGTATTAGATACTGTTGCGATTTGGGTTCTTTGCTAGATATGGTTTGTGAGATAGCAGAGGATTCAATTCATCAATGTTGTACAATAGCCGGAAAAACGTCTGAATAACATGTATACAAACTGCAAAGACAATACTTGCTTCCTTACACTCAAAAGTTCCAATATGCAAAGACAATACTCGCTCCGAACTACGTGAGATTGTGAGAGGATGTACTCTGTAGTAGATTTCTTGAATGTATGAATATGAATTTTAATACTTCCTTAGATTCTTTTTAGTGACAACAAATGAATTTTCACGTATTTCAAGGAAAAGATTTAACAATGTAAGCTAGCAAATTAATCAAAGAAAATTTAACACAATGAAGTTATATCGCATTCTTCATTGTGTTAAAATAACTTTGAAAAATTTGTTCGTTTACGTTGTTAAATCTCTTCCTTGAAATACGTGAAAATACCTTTGTGGCCGCTAAAAAGAAAGAATCGGAGGAAGTAAAACTTTTGGTTGCATGACATTTTGTAAAAAAAGAAAAGAGTTGAGTATTATTATTCAAATTTGTTTAATGCTTAATATCTCTATCAATTTCCACCACTATTTTTGTTAATCACTAATGCTCTAAACAAGTAAATAAGCACCGATAAAAACTACCAATTGAGAATTAGTTGATCGCTAACAATTACTCCGTACTTCTCAGATAATACTATAATAGTATGGATTTGTAAAAAGAAAATTAGCTTGCCAAATTACATTTTAATTTGTAATTCCAACATTTTTGTATGAAGTATTAAAAATCCAATTATCTACATTTTTGTCTTAGGACAATTTATGATTTTTTTTATGAAGGACAATTTATGATTTTTGTTAATGAATAATTATTTTACGAAGTATTTTTTTACTTTTAAATTTTTTAAAAAGAAAATAAAAAAAACAATTAAAAATCGAGTGGAAGTCAAATATTAGCTCCATCATCAACCTGCCTAGCACAGTGAGCAGTGACAGAAAACCATCAAACTCAATTCATTCATCGTAATCCGATTATTCTCCCAACTATTTGGTAAATTTAATCTCTTTAATTTCCCAATTAATTTGTTGTTTCAACCTTCGATTTGAATCTTTGATTTAACTATTCCAAAGTTAGGGTTCCTGATTTCGGCATTTTTCGTCAATCTAGGGTTTTGCTATTGCTTTTCCGTCAATAATCTGATCCATTAATTTTGAAGGTTGTTTTTGCAGATTAAGTTAGGAGAGAGAAAATGGGGGGAGGAGGTGAGCACGCTAATGGAGCTGACTTTAGGACGAAGGTGTGGAGTTTGTCTGGGGGGCCCTACTGCCGTCCGAAGCATTGGCGTCGTAACACTGCTTTCGCTCTTGCCGGCATTTTCCTCGTTTGTGTTCCAATTGCCATGAAATCTGCTCAACTTGAGGTTTTTCCTTCTCTCTCTTCATTTTCTCATTGATTGACTGATTAAGTTTTGGATGATTCCAATATTCATGATTAAGATGATACCTTTTAGAACTGTGATGATTTTTGTGTGGAATGTAGTTTCAATTGGAGTTGTTGATCATCTAAGTGTTAGATGTAGCTAGGTTCCTAATTACTTAGTTAGATTGGAAAATAGTGAAAGGGGATGCAGGTGAGGAGAAATGGAGGAAACACGGCGTATGATGCAAAATGTGGCATTCCTTTTTCTGGGAAAGGAAGCATGTATAGGTTCTAGATGCCTGCCTGATCCAAGGTTTGCAGAGTTTTGTGTGTGTGTGTGTGTGTGTGGGGGGGTGTGTGTGTGTGTGTGTGTGTGTGTGTGTGTGTGTGTGTGTGTGTGTGAGAGAGAGTACGTGTGTGTGTGTAGTTTGGACAAAACTTTCAAAAGACATCCAAAGTAAGGTTATATGTTCGGTGTGTGTGTGTGTGTGTGGGGGGGGGGGGGGGGGGGGGGGGGGGGGGGACTTAGAGAAATGTGCAATTCTATTACAAGCTTTAGCTTATCGTACATACTTCGGTAGGGTCGTAGGGGAACTATTGTTATACAAATGTCGAATGTAGAGTGCTAGAAAACCAAATATAGCATAGGCAACAGCAGCGCTGGCTAGCGAAAACTTTTGATTAACCGTAAGTGCTCCTTATATTACATGGTAGTGTCAGTACCACACTGGTAATGTGAATAAATTTGTGCCCATTCTTTGGCCTCCAACATCTTCAGTTGTTTAGGATTGGTGATTTATTGGGTTTCATAGAGCCATCGGCTAAACAACTTCCCTTTTTGTCTTGTATCTTGGATGATCGAATGATTTGGGTTTCACAGAGAGGATAAAGTTTTCTCAATATAAAGCTTCTATCATTGAACTTTGAAGCACCGCTTAAAGTTTTAACTATCAATTGGGAAGTTCATCATCTTTTGAGCGGCCACTGATAGGTTTTTTGCATATTTGGACAACTTACTTATCCATTGATTGCTGTTGAATTTGTTCCAATAAAGTCTGATTGGTTTGGACATTGATTCCTTCTCTTGTATGCTTATTTTCTTTTGTAGAATCATAGATAGTTCATAAGATACACGAAGGAGAGTCTTTACCAAATTATGTCCTATTCCATATAGCAGGTTAATTTGACATACAAGCAACTTTTGTAAAGGTTAATGACGCCTCGGCTACAATGGCCTTTTCTTGCCAAAGTAAGGATAGCACTCATTAGTGGAATGCATATAAACTAATAGGCTAATAACTCTTTCTAATGTTTAAACAATCAATTAGAGCCTTAATCCCATAAGTTGGACCAAATATGAACCAAAAGTGATTATTCCAGGAAGGCATCCACAAATATTTTCCTCCTCCACCCCTACGATTGAGGGCCTCATTCTCCTGTAAATCCATTTGCTTCATATCCTTTCTAACTCCTTCCCATCAAGCCTCGTTTTCGGTGTGCCCTTGGGTCACTGTCTTAGATGCCTAAAGTGTTCCGCAACACCAACTTTCCTATGGTTAACTTCATTTATGATTTTATCCAATAAAGTGTTCCCGCATATCAATCTCAAACATCTGCATCTCTGTAACCTTACCTTTTGAATATAATCCTTCTTAGATGCTCAACATTCTGTACCATAGTACACATAGCAATATTGGTTAGAATTTTCCGTTCAACTTTCAAGGGATGCTTCGATCGTGCAACACTCCTATGACCGCTCTCCATTTAAGCTGACTTCCATCATTTGCCCCCCTTTGTGACCCAAAACGACATTTCAAATACTCAGTGTTACTCCATACTCTAGATTCCACTCTTTGTCTCCATCCACCACTACAATATTATCCGCAAACAACATGCACCACTGTCGCCTGTCGGTACCTTACTTGGATTGGCCTTGTCACTTTATCCAAAACCAATGCAAAAAAAGGAAAGGGAACAACACCGACCCTTGATGCAAACCAATGATTTTTTTAATTTTATTTTTATAATACGTTTGATTCGTTTATCCCATTTGTTGTTATAATATTCTCTTCTTTGTTTTAAAAGTTGACATGCATGTTGTTCATCAAGTCTTGTGATAGATTATTGTTTTGTATCTTTGTAACCATGAAGATTGTTGCTTTTGAGTAGAAAAGGAGAAGGGAAAGGAAGGGCGAGAGCAATGTATAAAAAAAGCGTAAGGGACACTAGATTTTCTAGAGCTTTAGGCGCGCCTTAGTGTGCCTCATTTAACCTGCCCCTAGCTACAAACGCCTTGCCTTGGCCATGTTAAGCGCTTACCCCCTATCGCCTAGCGCCTTAGTGCTTAGGCATCCTTTTTCAAACACTCGCCAGGAGAGGAGAAAGGGGGGAAGTTGAACTTCATTTCCCCTCCCCCAGTTTTGGAAGGATTGCGCTAAACAAAGAGGGAGGGAAAATGGATTACTTCCCCTCCCTCCAATCTTTTATCCAAACAAGGGAGATTGTCACCCTTGTTTTCTCTTCCCTCCTTTTCCTTCCATTCCCTTTTTATACAAACAAAGTGTATGTGATGAGTTGTTTACTAGGAGGGATGTGTATAATATCAAGTTTAACAGCTGACCATTCATAGAAACTTGTCTCTAGTACCCCATGCTATTCATAGCACACCCATTTCTAAACCTGAGTTACTGAGTACTGATTTGTGAACATTCTTGCAGAAAAAACTAGTTGAAGAACAGTTATACAGTTGCTCATAAGCAAGTTGTCTTTAAACATCTTGACCTATGTAGAAGTAGCATGCTCTTACTAACTAAATTGCCGTGTCTCTTAAATCTTGAATCTTTGTTCAAGCACTAGGAATGAAAGGGTTCTCAACTACATGTACTATGATGGAAAGGGATAGTGTGATGCTTGTCTTTCCATTTAGAAACGAATAGAAGAGAGTTTGTATAAAGCTTAAGGCAGTCGGAAAATATTCTTAGTTTGTTGACGGTAATATATTTCCCATGAACTCAGTATGGGATGTGCTTTTGTAAATTTTAAATCCTTTTGTGATCATTAATTTGGTCCATTCCTATTCTTTCTATCAAAACTTCTAAAGAATGGGAACAAAAGTGATTGAAGCTTATGCAGAATATCTTGTTTATACTAAAATGTGAAAAGTTAAGGTTATGAACTTATGATTAATGATTATATATTGATCAAAGTGGTATATAATTTTCAAGTTTGTTTTCAGCCAAACTTTTGTTTGGGGAATTACCCAACCAAGAGGCTTGGAGGGTTCAGAGTTGAACCATATTTTTATTGATGGACACCGTTCTCGATTCCTTCTTTTGGTGGACACCTTAGTCATATTTTTATTTTCGAATTAAAAAAAGAAGAAGATTGATATAGCTTTATTGGCTTTACTGGTTTTCTAACAATGCATGAAGGAAGACCTSACTTTCATTTCGCATTTTACAACAAGATGCTCTATGAACTTATTACTTTGTCTTGATATGAGTGTATATCAGRTCTTTTGTTTATTCAGAAYGAAGAATCTCGGGACTCTAGCCTGTTCGTTTTTGTTACCACCCTCTTATAGCTTGCATCTGTAGAAATGCTAACGATAACTTTTTTCTGCAGCAACGACCTCATGAGCCTGTKCGTCCCATTCCATCACAGATGTGGTGCAAGAACTTTGGGAACAAAGAATATTAGAGCTGCCTCAAATGTGTTAATTATGTACTGCTAAGCGTCTTAATTTTGAAATTGTGGACAACTTTCTCTATAATTTGTTGCTCTGCAGTTGAGTAGTGTTGTATGCTCACCTTTGAGGTATTCTCAATAAAAATTTAAATTGAGTGGATGCTCCATTGATTTTGTAGTTTACATGAGATTGAAACTTATATAAACAATTTTTACCCTGCCATTTATACAGTTTTTGAATTGATTGTCAAGTTGTGTAACTGATGTTTAAAATGATCATCATGCTAACTCTATTGAATGAAATAATTTTTGAAGTTCAATACCAGAAATATGCAGGTGAAGAGCCCTGCCAAAGAACTTTGTTGAACCGTGTTTGACCAGTACGCCTACAAGTTGGTCTATTTTCTTACGGAGTATATTTTGCTGATGATGTAAATTGATTTTGATATGTTCATGGCTGGCAATGTGTTTCCCTCCGCCTGTGTCATTTATATAGTCTGTATGAGGCAGATTTAGTTGGAAAGAGCTAGATTTGCAATTTTGGATTTGTGGTCGCTAGGTTTGCCTTTATTCTGATCCTGATGCTTACAGCTTATCAGCCGTAAACCATTGATTTTCTGTTGTTTCTCTCCTCCTTTAAACTTATGTTTGCAGTTTTTGTTGTTGAATGGTAGTCGGACTAGTCTCCGAGGCATGTGACCTTTTTGCATACATGCAGGTTTGCTCATTGCCATTTATTGCAAAATTCATATAGATCTGATGTCTCAATTCTCAAAGATTTATCATCCTGTCACTAAGATGAGAGGTGGAAATTGTGATTAGCTAGGAATATTTTTGTGCTTTGTTTTTCGAAAGCATCTAATTCTGTACCTGGGAGAGACTGGATAGGAAAGAAGGCAGAAACAATACGAAAGATTTGAGGTCTTTATCTTTTTATACTAAATTTAAAACGAAAATGACTGTTCCGATTTCTGATATAAGACCAACAGAACTCTTCATACATTATTCGAATTCTCTGAGACCTGTGTATAGAAAAGAAGCTGCAGGACAGAATTAAAACTTAAAAAAAAGACGAGTCGCAACCTTTCCTTGTAACTAAAAGGTTCATGTATGGAGTTGTCACCTTTTCTTTGAGCATATTCTTGGAAGAGCGAAATCTTGCAAAGGAGAGATGGAGAATGGATTATCAATGTTTTGCTTTTACAGGTTGCGGCTCAAGTGGCTCAACAGACTATACTATGCACACATCGCTTGCATATAATGTGAGATTTATTCCTTTTATCTTCGAAGTTCATTTAACACCTTTTGCACCATTAATTTATGTTTGTTAAATGTTATACTAGTATATGATAACTCATACTTTTTTCGTTTCAAAATAGTCGTATATTTGTATGTCTTTATCTCTCTCTCTTTTTGCAAAGATGGTTTAGAAGTTCAAATGATACGAGTATTTTAATATCTGGGAAATATATCAATATGAAGCGCACTTTATGTTATAAACTATTGGACTCGTTCCTCAATGCAAAAAAAATCTTATATTTCTTTCGTTTTTTATTAGATGTCCCAGTTTTTATTTTTAGGAAGTTTAGAATTAATTGTCCCACTTTGATTTTTTTTTCTTTTTAAGACATGGAGACCACAATAAATTATCATATAATTTCACTTACTTTTTACTTTTTTGGGGTCCATTACCTCTTTCTCTCTACCTCTCTCATCTATGAGTCTCACATGTTTTATTAAATTACCCATCTACTTACCTAATTACTTATACCAAAATTTTGCCTCAAAAACCACAAAACCCAAAGTGGGACATATAAAAAAACAGAGATAGTATTGATTCTTGTAAACTAATCAAATTATGTTCTTTTCAATCTTTTGTTTTTAAAACTAAGGAAATTTTCTTCGAAACGAGCAAAAGAGTAATTGCTCTTGTTATGGTTGAAATACACCAAGTGAATAAAAAAATAGGCACATTGATTGATTAATGATTACTTAACATAGTTGTTATCTTAATCAATATTGTATTGTTGTTACTCACATCAAAATATCCACTCAAACTAATTTGTGACATTTGCGTGAATTTAAAACAATCTTTGTCTATTTCTCGGTATTAGATAGTGTAAACAATAAAAGTTTATCTGTCACAATGATAGTATGATTGATACTATCAAACATCAAACCGAGCTACTTCTTCGCTTCGACCAGGCTACGTCAAACATATTCGCTATTCCGTACACGCCTAAGGATAAGAAATACGAAGTATGATCATATAATGAATGAAGGAACACGACAACGTCGAAGTATATCCAAATGCTCCGTATAATCGGAGAATAAACATAAGAACTTGTCATCCTTAACAACTAAGTACTCTAATGAAAAACATGCAACATGTTGCAACTTGTAACACAATTTTATACTATTTCAAAAATCATATTAATTTCATAATATACATTTATCTAGCATACGCAACAATTATTTTTTTTATAATTTCAAACTCTGTATGAATTTTATGAAAATGACTTAAACCGAATTCCTTGTAAATTGCTATATTCCTTGACTTATTAACATTGTTTAGAACTTTAGACTAGGTTATTGATAAAGTTGCTCATGTTGGAATAGTTAGGGTATTAATTCTTGATTTGTAATAATGTTGGAATCTATTCTATATTATGGGGTTACTAAATCTTGTTCTTAATAAAAGTTGCACTTTTTCTAGCTTTCTTCCTAACAAAAACTATTATTGAAGCATAATTTCTTTACGAATATTCTTTTTACACCATCTGAAAAAATTAATCTCACAGCTCCAATGTGCCGCATCAATGCTCCTTTGCTCGATCTGCTATTGGTCCGGGACGTCTCTTTTTATGGAAAGGTGTCTATGTAATTTTATTACTTCATTATTTTGTATTTTATAAAATTTTGAAAGTATAATTAATTACGTGTGATTGATAGTGACCTCTTATTCCACGTGTAGTGACATGTCTATTATTCCTTACCTCGCTCGTATCCATTGCTTATTGCATGCAATGCCCTTTGCCTAGGGAATATTGGGAGTTGTATAAATTTATTGGTTGGTTTCCTTGATATGAAGGGTCTTTATATGTCTCATTCTAGCTCAGAATATCATCACATAAAAACAGTTTTGTTAGTTCATATCTCATATTAGTATATGCATCTAAGAGGGGGGAACACATAAACACATTAAAATTTGAGGACTTGATTTTGTTTGCCAATTCAAAAGAAACTTGTTAGGTCTTTCCTTTTCATCAATTTCTTCATGTTGGGACATTACAATCTCTTATTAATGTAATATCGTGCTCCCTTTAAATTGGGTAGACTTACAAACACATACGAGATATTTTCTTATTAGTTTATATATTATGAGTTTGTGACGTCGTAAGAGTACTAATTATACGTTTGAAGCACAAAATCACCTTGCAAAGTAAAGACCTAATATGACATTTTTGGTACTTTGT
The DNA here is from genome assembly GCA_008642245.1 of Bassia scoparia. Classification (NCBI taxonomy): domain Eukaryota; kingdom Viridiplantae; phylum Streptophyta; class Magnoliopsida; order Caryophyllales; family Amaranthaceae; genus Bassia; species Bassia scoparia. The sequence continues at coordinate 217,433 of SNQN01000051.1, read as the reverse complement.
GCTCCATATATGACATAGGAAATTATGAAAAGAAATACAAATAAGACTTTTTTTAACTTTAGTTTTATTTCAGTTCAATTTTGTCAATTTAATCTCAATTAAATTAACTTTGCTTTACTTTCATAATATTTAAAAAAAACACGACTTTTTAGTCTTCTAATCTTGTCAATAACTAACGAACACCTCTCCTTTAGCATTAAATAAGATAACTAAAAATGATATTCCGTACTATGTAGTTAAATGGTAAACACATATATACATCATTAGTTAAAAAAATATCAATCTTAAGAAATATATTGAACGTTATCTGTCTCAAAGCTTTTTTTTTTTGGTGAACTAGGCTGAATTGAATTGAACCAAGCTCAGTTGAAGTTAGTTGAACTAAACTGAAGTCGGTTAAACTGAAATGAACAAAAATAGAGTGAAATCATCTGAAATAAAATGGACTAAAAAAAATTGAACTAAATTGAAATAGACTGAACTAAAGTAGGCCGAACTGAATTAAAATATTTTAAAATTAAGCCCAAAACAACAAACCCTAAGTGTCCAATAGGTCTATTATGAACCGGGATCATATCCTTCATTATGGTCCCAAACAAATGTTCATATCTAAAAATAGAAATGTTCATTTTCAGACATGAACATTCATATTTTGAGATAAACATTTACATTTGGAGATTGACATTTGCATTTGAAGATGAACATTTGTATTTTTTGACATAAACACTATAAACATTTGTCCCAGACTATAATGAGAAATATGATCCCGAAATCATCTAAGAATTTGCGACAAGGGTGTCGTAGATACACGAGAAAAAGACTAAACACGGCTTTGTTTGTCCACTTAGCAGCAAACTACAGGAAAGCCCTTGAACCATTTGAGGCCTTCTAATACGAGAAACTTGAAATCGACAAAACCAAATCACCCATTTCTCCATTTAGCAAAACCTGGTCCCTCGAATATCACCTGTCCAATTGCGACCATTTCTTCTCTTCCTGCCCGTTCTTCTGCGGTCAGCTTTCTCTCTCCTCTTTTTTTTTTTACCGACGAATCCACCTTCCACCTATCTCCTTCTTCTAAAAGCCATTTTTGATTTTTCCACATTCCTTCTATAAATACCATTATAATCCAAATATTAATTTAATATTCGAATTTTTAATTTGCCCGTAAATCCCGGGCAGCTCCTCAGACCCAGTTCTCAGGAACAAAACTCAAATCTCTCTCTCATCTCTCTCTCTCTCATCTCTCTCACTTCTTACTACTACTAAATGCTAATGCTTTGCTCATTCACTACTACTATATAAACCAAACTATCACTCGCTTACTTTTCTTCATTCCTTCCATTATTATTACTCCTTTTTTTATTTCATCAATTCCACGATTTTCTCTCTCTTCTAAGGTACTCCTCTTCTCCTTTGCTGATCACTCTATAATCATCATTGTTATTCATGTGAAATGTGATTTTTTGATTTTTTTTGCAGGAGTGGTGACGTCATCAAACGCATAAAATGTGGAGAATAGTGCGATCGTCGGCGGCGAATCTCCGCCGTACGCGGCGGTTTTCCGCGGTCGCCACGACTCCCGGACCGTGTATGGTTCACAAGCGTGGTGCTGATATTCTTCATGATCCTTGGTTTAATAAGGTTTGTTCGTTAATCGTTTCTGTATTTTTGCTCGAATTCTGCTTTTTTTGTTAATTTTGTAAAGAACAAAGTCGATTTTCTTTTTCTTGATGTTTTGTGAACTGATTGATTTCTGGAATGTTAATGAGCTTGTTGTGTTAATGATTGGACACTGCGAAGAACATTTAGGAGCGATTTCGATTAGTTCTGAAGTCAATGATTGAAAGAATAGTTAGTTAAATTGTGTGGAATTACCTAAAAAAAGTGGAATGACGAAGTCTCTTTGAATAGTAGCTGGAAAGTAAGTTCAATTGCTTCTTGCAATGGAAGTTTGTTTAGGTGTTGGATTGTGATTTTTAGACGGATTGACTTAGTGCTTGATGATGATGTGAATCGTGATCACCTTTGCTTTGTCCTTTTGCGTTGGAGTTGACATTATTAATCAATTGACTTGTGCTGCGTCATAATCCTTCTTAACAAACGGTATTTGATTATGAATTGCTTAAAAATAATCTAAATCTTCACATAATAGGCGTCTAGTGGAGATTAAAGATTTTACATTGACATAAGGTTTGTAATTTCGTTGGGTTTAGATCACCATTATAGCATAATGACATGGTTTCTTAAATTTATTCACTTTTTTTTGTCATGAGGAAGCTTGGTCTTTATTATCAAAATTTTAACTTAGTGTGCCCTTAATCTGCTACAAAAACATAAAAGCTCATTTGTTTATGTGTTTCGAATTCTTGTTTGAGCAGGACACTGCATTTCCTTTGACAGAAAGAGATCGTCTTGGGCTCCGTGGTCTCCTCCCACCTCGAATAGTATCCTTTGAACAACAATATGCCCGCTTCAGTAGGTCCCTTTTCCAATTGTTGCTTTGCATGTAATTGAGAATTTGCGACTTGAATGGACCACTAATGAAGATTTTTCACCTTGTGCCTCTGTGTCCTTGCTTACAATGGCAAAATTTTTGTATATGATGTGATAATGAAACTAGTAATTGTATGCCATTGTAGTTCAGTCCTGTGTGTTAGCTCCACATTGCATTTTATCTAAAGATAAGACTTTATTTTTTGTTGGCAGTTGCAATTGGAAAGAAGTAGAAAGCTTTCTTAAACTTTTTGATAACGAAAAAAAACGAGAAACAATTTGACTAGAAGTCTTTTTGTGTCAAAACAGAAATGGATACTGTAGTATCACTACTTACAGGGCACTGATTGATGAATTATCTTGTTCTTTGAAGATTACTGCAACTTTGGCTTACTGATTGATGAATTATCTTGTTCTTTGAAGATTACTGCAACTTTGGCTTCGTTCATTCCACCTAAACCCCCCCTAATCTGGATCAATGGAATTAATAAATCTTTACTGAACTGATGTGATCGTGAAAAATACGAAGCCTTAAATTGACTATTTTACTTTATTAGGCACATTGAATCTTTTTCCTTTAGATATGTTAAAGAGATATTTTTGTCTTTCCGTGAATTACAGTGGAATCATATCGATCGTTAGAGAGAAATACACAGGGGCAGCCAGAGGGTTCTGTAGCTTTGGCAAAATGGAGGATTTTGAATAGACTGCACGACAGAAATGAGACGTTATATTACAGAGTAAGTCTTGTGATTTCTCCCCATAATTTTTGAATCAGTTATGAACTGAGACAGTTCGGTAATTGCATTCAGGTCCTTATTGATAATATCAAAGACTTCGCTCCTATTATATATACTCCAACTGTAGGGCTGGTGTGTCAAAATTATTCTGGTTTGTTCAGACGTCCACGTGGAATGTATTTCAGTGCCAAGGATAAGGGAGAGATGATGTCTATGATCTATAATTGGCCAGCTGAACATGTATGTCCTTAACTCAATTCCTTCGTTATCAGTGATTTTCATGTCATTCATGTATATTCATGTATACCAATTTTAATGCTGGAAGAGAGGTGTTTTCCCCCTAATCATTTTTTCCCTGAAAAGAGAGGGAGGGATGGAGGATGATGGGTAATGAAGGAAAGGACATACTTATTGTTATAATGCTTTCTCACTGCTCACTACTCGTATAATTGTAGGTTGATATGATAGTCGTCACAGATGGCAGCCGGATTCTTGGCTTGGGAGACCTTGGAGTTCAGGGAATTGGCATACCTATTGGTAAACTTGATGTATATGTTGCTGCTGCAGGAATGAACCCACAACGGGTATGTCTATGAGATAGCTGCTCAATTTTGTATTCTCTTTATCTTGGTAACTTTATAAGCCATATGTACATGACAATTCAATCATGTAACATTTGATGATTTTCAGGTACTTCCAATTATGCTTGATGTGGGAACTAACAACCAAAAGCTTCTTGAAGATCGTCTTTGTGAGTAACACCCTCTGTTATACAGTCTTCAGTCTATAACACTCCCTCCTTCCCTTTTTATCCTTCTTGTTGGATATCTTTCAGCTAATGTGCCAAAATATTGACCATAAAATCTTTATATTTTTTTAGAGAATATATAATTGAGTGGGATCTGTTTTGTTTGTTCTGAAATTGTAGTTTCACACAAGCAACCTTTTTTTAAACAGAATTATAGGGAAGTGTTTGCACTACTAATAATCACTTACCTTGTGAATCCCTGAGACTTAGTTAATGTATCATTCCTTCTTTACTGCCTGGATTTCTCAATCAAACATGACTAATGTAACAAGTTGTATACTCCGTATTATTTTATGTAAGTTGATAGCTAGATACAAATTTTTCTGTTGCTCAAAATTTTTTTTAGGCCAATGCTTATCGACTTGCTATTCTACCTTAATACTGATAGTTACTTTCTTCTGTAAATATGGTAGACTTGGGACTCAGGCAACCTAGACTAGAAGGGGAAGAGTATCTCTCCATAGTCGATGAATTCATGGAAGCTGTTCATACACGTTGGCCCAAGGCTATTGTCCAGGTCTGTCCTTAGAAAACCTAATGCAATGATATACTGTTTGCTTTGATAACTTATTCTTGATAAATTTGGCAGTTTGAGGACTTTCAAATGAAATGGGCTTTTGAGACACTGCAAAGATATCGTAATCGGTGTTGCATGTTTAATGATGACATTCAGGTGAGTTTTTTTTGGTGATACATTGTGTTTGGTAATTTTGCTTTGTAGTTTATATGAGGTCCAGCCTCAGGCAAGGGCTTCGGGACTGATGAAAGGTATTGGGGGTATAATGATTACTTGATTAGGTAAAAAGCAGTATAATAAAAAAGATAAAGAAAGATAATGCGTACTATATATAGTATAATATATGTTTTGTCCCTTAAGCTGAATGTGGCCTTAATTGTGCTTTTGTTTCCTTTTGCAGGGAACTGCTGGTGTTGCTCTGGCTGGTTTGTTGGGTTCTGTCAGAGCACAAGGTCGTCCATTGACTGATTTTGTGAAGCAAAAAATAGTTGTGGCTGGAGCTGGCAGGTAATTTTAGTGATCTGTTATTATTTTTCTATGGTGGTTTTGTTAATACCTTTTATCATATCAGCAAGAGATTGAAACTTGTAATGTCGTATTCAGTGCAGGGCTTGGCGTCCTTAATATGGCAGTGCAGGCAGTTAATAGGATGGCTGGGGCAAATGGGATCCCGTCCAAACATCAATTTTACCTAATAGATAAAGATGTAAGGTCTTTCTTGCATGCAATTTCCAGATGCAGAATCACTGCTATATTGTCTCATTGCAATTGTATCTTTGCTGCATCCAAAACTTCTAAAATTACTTTGATATTATGTGATAAACTACAGTATTATGTTTTGGGATACAAAGATGCCGTGTGATAAGTTTTATAAGTTGAAAAGAGCCTCTATGCAATTGTATGCTTAAGAATTTATATATATGTCCCTACCACAACTCCCACAGTGTCAGCCCACTCTTGCCAGGAGATTTGTAGATGCTTTGGCAGGGTAGTGATTCAGAACTCATTCTAGATATGATGGATCTGAATGCTGCCAATTTCCTTGGTTTTGTTTACTGTAGACTCCAGAATCCAGATATACACATTGGTGTAACGGTTCAATTTTTTTTTGTGGTAGAAACAACTCTGCTTTTGAATTTTAAACACTAAATTTACATCGTGTTTGTAGCTGGATCCCCCGTAATAGAGACTTATTCATGACATACTTTATTTTTGGCTAGTTTGCTTTTGTCACTGAATATTGAATGTGATTCTCATGTCAAGTAATGATAGACATTACAGTGAAAGGTAGTAATTGCGTTAAATAATTACTCTGTACCACTCTGCTTGATTATTTTTCTATTTGCGCAGGGTCTTGTTACCAAAGATAGAAAGAATCTAGACCCATCTGCTGCACCATTCGCGAAGAATCCAGAAGAGATCGAAGGGCTTCAGGAGGGAGCTACTCTTGTTGAAGTGGTATATTTTGTGCTTTCATGATTTCGAACACTGTTAGTAAAATTTGTGAATTCACTGCAATAAAAATTCAAACACTTAGCTTTGACTTGAAGCCTTGATTTTCTGTATCTTCAACAAAAATATTAATTTTAGATCCACAATTTCTTCAGGTAAAAAAGGTCAAGCCAGACGTGCTTCTTGGTTTGTCTGGAGTTGGTGGTATCTTCAGTGAAGAGGTTATCTACACAAGTCTCTTTATATTCAGCAGTATACTATATTTTAATCATCTGTCAACAAGAGTTTACTTCCAATCGATGTCTTTCATTTCTTGCCTACCAAATTAAAAGGATAGTAAATTATGCAAACTGAGATGTGAGCCCGAGATAGTTTTCTACATATTGCTGTGATATTGGAGATAAATGTGATGCAGGATGTCTGCTATTTGTATTCTAAAACTCTATCAACATTTTTTTTTGGTGGATATTAACTTTTTATTCTGTGACTCAGGTACTGAAGGCTATGCGAGAATCAGACAGCCCTAAACCTGCTATTTTTGCCATGTCAAATCCTACACTGAATGGTATGTCAATGATATAGCTTTTGTGCAATTGTGCTGCATTAAATGTTGGGTTTTTCTTCTGTATCGTTCTAATCTTAAATCTCTGATTGAGCAGCTGAATGTACACCTGCTGATGCTTTTAAGCATGCTGGGGAGAACATTGTTTTTGCTAGTGGGAGTCCATTCCAGAATGTAGATCTTGGTACTTCTTTTAGCTAACATTGAGATATTTTGCATGTTTTACTCTATCTGAGGCTTATACCTCTCAGAGTTGGATTCTGAGTTTGTGATCTGGCAGTTGACTGATATACTTGGCAACTGTAATTGCAGGAAATGGAAAAGTGGGTCATGTCAATCAAGCAAATAACATGTACCTTTTTCCAGGGTACGTCAGTTGTCAGCTTTAGTTGCTTGTGATGTAATCTAACCTATGAAACTGTAAAGAGCTCCAAGTGTAGCTATTGAACTTTTTCCTTACGTTTCAGGATCGGGTTGGGAGCTCTGCTCGCTGGTGCTCGCTTAATTACTGACGACATGTTGCAAGCTGCAGCTGAATGGTAATTTAAAATAAGATACTATATTCCTTAATTTGAGAGACCATCTGTGCGTCATGTCTCTCATATTTATCAGGTGATGCATGTATAGAGTGGTCCAAAAGACTGAAGTTGTGAATTTTTGTCCGCTGTTGTTGAATCATAATCCTAATCTTCTAATATTGTCATTAGTTCTTTTATGTGCCTCTTCCACTAGAAATCCCCCTCCTTTGTTGTTTATGTAGACATGTAAGTATGTAACCTTCTATTTTTATATTACTTGTCCTGAGGTGCTGAATCTAAATGGCTGATAGACCTGCAGCCTATAATACTTTGGTGTTCAATGCATTGGCATTTTATATCACAGAGTTTGTTGTCTGTGTGCTTGTTATTGTATTTAGTTTCATATACACTCATTTGTTTACTTATTGATGGTTTTTCTGCAGTCTTGCATCCTACATCACAGATGAGGAAATACGCAGTGGCATTTTGTACCCATCAATTGGAAGGTTAGTATGTCATTTGCAACTCTGTGACTCCCTTTTACAACAACTTCCCTCCCTTTACACACACACACACACACACACACACATACGCACACGCCACACACACTGACTGTAGGATGTAAATGTTAATTCCAGTGATCCAGTCTATCCTTCATTATGCTTCCAAATTACATACTCCGTATTAGAAAGGAATAAAAATCCCTCTTTACTGAACACCTCCAACTTGTACAAGGCATGTACTTTTTTTTTGGTTTGGTACAAGGTGTATAAGTCCTTTTGCTTCGAATTTACTGTTTACTAGACACCCCTGCTGATGCTCAGTGACTTCTGTTCGATTCTTGTTGTTCCCCTGCGTTTTTCTCTGAAGTTTCACAGAAAGAGGTCTCTGGAAACCTGGATATTTTTATTTTTCTTCCTTAAAAACTTCATCTACTGCTTCTTAGCCTCTTATTCTTCTTCCATCTTTTTTTCTGAATGATTGTGAAAGTTGAATGGACATAAATAAATGGTCTCAACCTTATTTAAATTGCAGTATTCGAGAAATTACCGCAGAAGTTGCTGCTGCTGTGCTACGAGAAGCAGTTGCTGAAGACCTAGCAGAAGGCCATGGTGAAGTGGGGCGAAAAGAGCTCAGGTGTATGTCAAAGGTAAGATGATCACTGAGTGGCACCTTTACTATTTGAACCCCCTATAGTAATTTCTATTTGGATCTTTTTGGGGCAGCGGTGGCTCCTTTTCGCTTTCTATTCTCTTTTCTTTATTTGCGGCCATTTAATAAGTTGCTGATCTTTCAACAATAAACACCAAACTCTATTTTGCTTTAAAGCTTGTAAGTGTAACCCCTACATTAAAATTGGCCATCACTCTTACTACTGCTGCCGGTGTGACAATGGTTTCGGTTAAATGCAGGAAGAGACTTTGGAGTACGTCAAGCGCAGTATGTGGTTCCCAGTCTACAGCCCTCTTGTTCACGAGAAATGATGCCACGACAATTAGCCCTTTTATCTGCTATCTCTGTCTGGCAGTTTGTTTCTGGCTGGAATCAGGGGAAAAAAATGGCTCAGAGAAGAGTATTATTTCAATATTAAACAAAGATATTAACATAGGAAACTTAGAGTTGTGAATTTTTTTGCCAGCTTCATTTTTTTGTATTGAAACTGTTAGGAATAGGATCCTCCAATGTGTAATCTACATTTCCGGGGGAACCCCATTTTGGGGTCCATTTTCCGGGGAATTGTTTGTATGCAGATGCAGTGTATTGTAGGTTTCGAACTTGTTTTATACGAAGTATGTTAATTGTCCATTTGTCCATTTTACGTCTAGCAGTCAATAAATTCCCTGTATCAAATGGGATGTTTATACATCTAAATATAATGAAGTTGTATTTAGAGGTTAACAGTTTAACACCAACTACTCAACTCATTTCGTCGATATTGATTAATTCACATGTCTCATGCTTAGAGATGGCGACTCAGGGTCCAATCACAATGCCACGAGTGCTAAGTTCACGATTGTGTGATGCTGTACTCGCTGACTAAATCACAACACGTCACACTACCTATGTATCTGTGTGATCTGTGGTTTACACTTTACTCTATTACTCCCGTTTAGAGTTGCTATTCACTTAGGTTTCAAGAGGGGGTTCGCCCGCTTACCTAACTTGAAAGACTATCCTAGCACTCGTGCTAAAGTTAACGGGGTTTGTTACGTTGCGTATATCTTGGATAATGATGTTGATATTTGGCTATTCTTGCTAAATGTCACGCACTCATGCCACTATCAGTCTCACTTTTCCTTTATTTCCTTGTTGCTTTTCATTTGATTTCCGTGATCACTAAGTCTAAAGCAAACAAGCTCACCACCTGTACAATTTGCCTCCAGACAGCCAGTGAAACCTGTTCTGAGAACGACTTCTCCGATTTGATGGATTATGGCCTGAGGGGTTGTGCTTGAACAATATAAAGAAAGGTGTTTTGTGCTACTTTTTATTTCATTTCAAGAATCCCAGCATTTTCCTGTTGAAGAAAATGGCTCAACCATCCCGATTTCTTGCTGAGAAAAGGTGACCTCGCTCTTTCTTTTTGTATCCAGCTTAAAGTAGCGACTAGCGAACCTGCTAGATATTTGATCCGCATGACTGTATGAGTATTGATTGTGTGCCTTGTGTTTTGTAGGTATGCAGTAGTTACAGGATCAAACAAAGGGATAGGCTTAGAGATATGCAGACAGCTTGTCGCGAAGGGAGTCGTAGTAGTCCTAACCTCCAGAGATGGAAACAGAGGCTTACAAGCTCATGACAGTCTCATAAACTCTGGCATTAACCCTGACAATCTTCATTATCATCAGCTTGATGTTACTAGCTCCACTAGTGTTGCTACTCTTGCTGGTTTCATCAATTCCAAATTCGGAAAGCTTGACATTCTGGTAATTGTTTACCTTTCTACTTACTGCACAATGCAATTAGTTTATTGCAATAATATCAGAGGTGATACATTTCTTTCCATACGAGGAGGGACAACCAAAATTCAATTAATCTTTCGCGATTGGCATGAAGGTAAACAATGCAGGAATTCTTGGTGCCGCACTCAACTCTGATGCTGCAACAGCCGCCGGTCTTGGTACTGTAAGTATTCTTCCAGCACAAAGCGTTCTTTCTTTTTAATGCAAAGTATTGTTCAGGCTAGTTAGATACTGTAAGGTTGTTGCTACGTTAGCAAAAGACTGATTAGGTGAGTCAAGGATGGTTCATTCAAATTAATGATGGTTCATGAATGTGGTTGATTGGTTGTTATATTTGCGAAAGACTGATTGGAATGGTAGCCGCGGGTACAGATCAATTTTGCAGAGTTGTTCACAGAGACATATGAGCTTGCGGAAGAATGTTTGCAAACAAACTACTACGGAGCGAAAAGAACCATTGAAGCATTGCTTCCTCTCCTTGAGTTATCTGATTCACCAAGGATCATCAATATTTCCTCTGGTTTAGGAAAGTTGCAGGTAAGAGTCACCCTTTGTGCACATAACTTCATCTTCAGTCGATTGAAAATAAAGTCATGTTAATTGTCGTTTTTGCTCCAGTATATACTAAATGAGAGGATCAAAGGTGACCTGCGTGATACCGAGAGCCTAACAGAGAAAAGAGTAGACGAGATTCTAAACGAGTTTCTGAGGGACTTTAAGGATGGTTCATTCAAAGAAAAGGGCTGGCCTGATAATTTAGCAGCCTATAGAGTGTCAAAGGCTATGTTGAACGCATACACAAGAATTTTGGCTAAGAAATACCCGACGATCACCATCAACAGCGTTTGCCCTGGCTTTGTCAAAACAGATATCAATGGAAACATGGGACACCTAACGGTCGAAGAAGGTGCAGCAAGTCCAGTGAGATTAGCACTGATGCCCCAGGGTTCACCTTCTGGACTCTTCTTTATAAGAAATAATGTGTTTTCGGATGAATAAACAATTTACACATTCAACCTACTTTTGATAGCATGCCTGTTAAATCAGAAGCGCATCTTGCAAGTAGAATAAAAGTTGTGAAGCTTATCAATTCTAAGAACATCCTGTACTATTTTACTTCAAGTAACTATGGAGCTTCCCATTCGTGCTTAAAATAAGACATTTTCGCAACTTTTTATTTGGCATAAGTGTAATGTGCTTTCTCCTGTATGTTTCGTTCTCATTCGTTTATCCATGGACAAAAAACAAGCATGTTCCTAGCCGTGTTCTCATGCAATTGAAAATAAAAAGGCTAGGAAGTTTGCAATACCTGAATATATCACCGGGAGCTCGGGGGGGAACTAGCTGTTCAAATAGGACATGGGGAATGGAGAGAATTTAGTGCAGTACTGTCCAAACTCCATAATATAAAGGAACTGTTTTGAAGCATTGCAGAAGAATTGACAAATGAACATAGAATTGTAAGCAGCTGATTAGTAAAATTTGAAATAGTAAAATTTGAAACAATAAGATCAGTGAGTAATAGCAATCTGATAACTTTCTTCAACAATTTATAAAGTAGTATTCCGAATTATCTACCCACATGGGAAGAGAGAGAGTGTGTGTGTCTGTGTGTGTAGGGCGGAAAATAGAGCATGGCATGGACATCTGTATCAATTGGAGATCAGAAGGATATCAGGCTTCTTTGAATCGGCGGTATTGGCATTAGAAAAAGTAGCCAAAGCAGCAGCTTTAGCAGTGGTGCGAGCACGGTTGTCAAGCCGGACAAGACTTTGGGTGGCCAAGATAGCTTGAGGACACAGGTCATGATAAGACCTGGCATAGAGACCCCTCACTGCAACAGAAGCAAAGTCTTTCACCTCCTGAGTACACCGAGGACCAGGAGCCAACAGGCAGTGACCCAGGTTCCTCAGCAGCGGCTGCAAAAGCTCCCAGGGTAGCTGAATCTTCACTCCTTCGTGACCGTCTCTCTGTCCAGCAGATAAAGAATGTGAATTTTGAGATTGGATGGTCCTGTTGTCATTGATCTTCAACTTCGATTCGACTCTTAAAAGAATATTTTCCATTCCCGCAGCTCCATCATCGCCGTCCAGTTGATTAGGAGTAGGATTAGTAGAGCGAATGTCAAGAGAGTGAGCAGGGAGGCAATCAATAACAGCCCATGAAGCAGTGACTCGACAGAGCTCAATCTTAGACCAGGGAGGCATTTGGGAAATGTGTTTGAAGAAGCAATGAAAGGCCACCCCAACAATGCAAGCGCGTTCAGTAGATTTGATCTCTGTTTGGGGCTTTAGTGCAGGAGATATAATCCCAATTCTAATTCCAGTGTCAGCTGCAAATGCACCAGAGCGGAGTGAAGTGGGGGGTGATTTAGAAGCTAGTTGAGGTTGAGGAGTTGGGGAGTGATAGAGGGAAGGATGGTGAGAGAGATAATCAAGGGAAGGAATGGAAACAAGGAGGGGTTTCCCAGCACGAGACTTAACCTCAGAAGAGTACAATGCTAAAAGAACAGCTTCAAACCCGGCAACAGAAGGGGAGTCAATGGAAGCCGGGAAGCTATGGATACGGGAGTAATAGAGGCCAACAATGAGAGGCACCAAGGTGTAATAGCTGGATTCATACAGCTCAATCAAGCTACTCTAATGGTGTAATTGTGAGGCAACCTCACCAAAACAGAGGAATTGAGAAGAAGGAAGAAGAAGAGAAGAGAAAGAGAAAGAGAGAGAGATTAAGATTGATATTATTCTTATGATCAAAAATAGGATCATCACAGTATTTATACATCAATCTATTGGAGTATTGAGCTAACTGACAATCATACAACTCAGCAACAGCTTAACTGATTGTAACTAACTGCCAGATTAACTAACTTTAACTAACTGTTTTAACAACTAATCCACGTGATGAGCATGTGACTTAAGTGACTATAACATTCCTTCCCCCTTGACAAACTTGTCCTCAAGTTTCAACAGGAAAACTAGGGAATTTAGCCTCAAAWTGTTCAGCAAATTCCCAAGTTGCATCAGAAATTGGACATTGCTCCCATTGCACCAAATATTGCACTGTAGCTTGGTTGTGATGTTTGATCACTCTTCGATCAATGATAGCAGCTGGTACCACTTCTTTGTTAACATCCGACCCTTGTAGCCATTCAGGAATATGAGTAATGGTAGGTAGGGTTCCTCTGAATGCCTTAAGTTGAGAGACATGAAAGACTGGATGGACTTTAGAAGTGTCAGGGAGTTTAAGTCTATAGGCAACCTTACCTATGACCTCCTCTACCTGAAAAGGACCATAAAACTTAGGGGAAATCTTCTCATTCCACCTCCTTGCCACACTCTGCTGCCTGTAGGGTTGTAATTTCAACCACACCCAATCCCCAATGCCAAAGGACCTGTCACTTCTCCTCCTATCAGCTTGCATTTTCATCCTGTTCTGAGCCCTCTGAAGATGGAATTGTAGAGTCTTAATCATTTGCTCCCTTCTCTGGAGGGACCTGTCAACTGCTTCAACCCTAGTTTCCCCAGGTAAGTAAGGCAAGTGCAAGGGTGGTGGTTGATTATACACCACCTCATATGGTGTGACCTGAGCTGAGTTTTGAAAGTTGGTGTTGTACCACCACTCAGCCAATGCTAGCCACATAGACCAATCCTTAGGATGCTCACCACTCATGCATCTAAGAAAAGTTTCAAGGCATTTGTTAACTGCTTCTGTTTGTCCATCAGTCTGGGGATGGAATGAGGAAGACATAAGGATTTCTGTCCCCTGAATAGAAAATAGAGCTTTCCAGAACCCACTGAGGAACACAGGGTCTCTATCACTCACTATGGATCTTGGCCAGCCATGAAGTTTGAACACCTGATCCAGATATGCCTGAGCCACTACCTCTGCAGTATAAGGATGAGAAAGAGGGATAAAGTGTGCATATTTGCTTAATCGATCCACCACTACCATTATAACATCCTTGCCCTGAGACAATGGCAATCCTCCAATGAAATCTAAGGATATGTCTACCCAAACCTCAGTAGGAATAGGTAAGGGCTGTAACAGGCCCCCTGGTGCAGAAGTTTCATGCTTGTTGGCTTGGCATGTGATGCAATCTCTAACAGCCCTAGTAATATCTTTGTTGAGGCCTCTCCAATAGAATAATGCCTTGATCCTTCTCAAGGTAGCATCCCTCCCTGAGTGTCCTCCTTGATAAGAGGCATGCAGCCATTGAAAAATAGCATGCCTCAGCTGCTCATCAGGGCCAACCAGGATTTTCCCTTTTCTTCTTAATAACCCATCCTTGAGGCTGAAAACTGAATGAAGTCCTCCCTGGCTTAAGGTAGCATAAATTTGCTGAAAGTTAGGATCCAATGAATAACTTTGCTGGATAGTGTGCTTGAGGTTAGAATCCACCACAGACAAGGCCATACACATTAGCTCAGCTCCAGAGACCCTAGATAAGGCATCAGCTGCCTTGTTCTCTGCTCCACTCTTATACTCAATGTCATAATCAAATCCCATCAGCTTTGAGAGCCAGAATTGCTGGAAGGGAGTTGATATTTTCTGCTGAAGAAGCCATTTCAGACTCCTTTGATCAGTCTTAATCAAGAATTTTTGTCCAATCAAATACTGCTCCCATTTTTGTACTGCAGTAACCACTGCCAGTAATTCCTTCTCATATACTGACAGTTTTTGCCATTTGGCTCCCAAAGCTTTGCTTAGGTAAGCAATGGGATGGTTTTCTTGCTGCAGGACTGCACCAATACCCTCATTTGAAGCATCAGTTTCCACCACAAACAACTTAGAAAAGTCTGGGACAGCCAAGACAGGAGAGGTGACCAGGGCATGCTTGAGTGCTTCAAATGCTTGCTCAGCAGAGGTGGTCCAATCAAATGCCCCCTTCTTCAATAATTGAGTCAATGGTCTGCTTATAAGGGCATAATTCTTGACAAATTTTCTATAGTATCCTGCTAACCCAAGGAAGCTCCTGAGATCCTTGACTGAAGTTGGAATTGGCCAATTGTGAATTGCTGAAATCTTTGAAGGATCAGTCTGCACTCCTTGTCCAGAAATGAAGTGACCTAAGTACTCAATTTTTGACAAGGCAAATGAACACTTGCTAAATTTTGCATAGAGTGAGTGTTGTTGCATCAGCTTAAGGACTTCTTCAAGATGCTGCAGATGATTAGCCAAATCAGCACTATATATTAAAATGTCATCAAAGAAGACTAAAACAAACCTCCTCAAAAATGGCTTGAATATGGAATTCATCCAACCCTGGAATGATGCAGGAGCATTGGTGAGGCCAAAAGGCATCACCAAGAACTCATAATGTCCATTATGAGTCTTGAAAGCTGTCTTGTACACATCACTTTGCTGCATCCTCAATTGATGGTAACCAGCCCTCAAATCAATTTTGCTGAACACAAATGCCCCTGACAACTCATCAATCAACTCATCCACAACAGGTATGGGAAATTTATCCTTGATTGTCCTTCTATTTAGCTCCCTGTAATCAATGCAGAGCCTCCATGATCCATCCTTCTTCCCCACTAACACCACAGGAGAAGCAAAAGGACTTGAACTGTCCTGAATCACTCCTTGTTGCAACATTTCATTAACTAACTTTTCAATGATATCCCTCTGCTTAAGGGGATACCTGTAGGGCCTGATATTGACAGGATCAGAGCCAAACTGCAGAGGAATTTGATGATCATATATTCCCCTAGGTGGGGGAAGCCCCTTGGGTTCCTCAAATCTATCTTGGTATTGATGTAAAAGGGTTTGAATGGAAATGGGCACATTTTGTGGTGGAGAAGATAGGCTAAAAAGTTGAGAGAAGGTATCAAGCTTGGGTGTTAATTGAAGGAGGAAGAGCTGTGAAGCTGTTGAGATAGTTTTAAAGGACAGCTCTGATTGAGTCCTAACTGATCCTGGCAAAACACCCTTTAGAATATAATGGTGCCCCTTGTAATCAAATTCCATCATCAACCTTCTGAAATCCCACTTAACTGTACCCAGATCACTTAGCCATTGGATTCCCAAAACCATGTCACATCCCCCTAGTGGAATAATCAGAACATCTGAAGTAAATTCAACATTATTTACTCTCCAACAAAAATCTTTGCACACAAACTGACATGCAAGATGATTCCCATCAGCCACTATCACTGCCTGGGGTGCAATGGATTCCAACTTCAACCCAAGTCTCCTTGCCAGCTGTAAATCCAAGAAATTGTGTGTACTTCCAGAGTCTACCAAGATATTCAACTGTGTACCCCTTATAACTCCATGGATCCTCATAGTATGATAGGCATGATTACCACTTAGGGCACTAACTGAAATATATGGATCACCATTAAATATTGATAATTCAGATTTCTGACCTTCTTCATTATTTTCATTATTCTCCTCTCCATCATCCTCCTCACCAGGGATTTCAATTGTAAACAACTGAGTTTTCTTGAATTGACAAACATGATTCCTGTCAAAAGGCTTGTCACAAAAATAGCAAAGACCCTTCAGTTGTTTTTCCCTCCTCTCTGCTGGGGTAAGTCTAATTTGTGGTCTGGTTTGGTGTTTAGAAGAAATAGTGGATGATTGAGGCAGTTCTTTAAAGCTAGAATATGGTGGTTGAGAAGGAGTGGGAAGTAATGGTGGCTTGCTAGAGGTTTTTGTGTAAGGAGTATAAGGCTGGGTGGTCTTGGTTTGTGGCTTAGTAGCCTGCAAAGACTCTTCTTGTAGCCTTGCATATTCTACTGCAGTAGCAATGGAAGTGGGTTTGAAGGCTCGAACAAAAGGTTTCAAGGAGGGTTTCAATCCTGCAATGAAACTATCCAAGAAATAGGAATCAGGTAGCAAATGATTCTGTTGCAACATGATAGCCCTAATATTCTCAAATTCATCAATATAGGACTCCAAAGAATCAGTTTGATGCAGCTTATTAAACTTCTCAACAACATTATATCCTACCTCATCCCTGAACCTAGCTGATACATCTATCACAAAGTCAGTCCATTCCACATTATGTCTAATAGCCATATAGCTAGAAACCCAGTTCTCAGCCTTATCCAACATATTCAAGCAAGCTAGATCTACCCTCTGATTATCAGGAATTCTACACAATGAGAAATACTTGTTGCACTTTTTGATCCACATCCTAACATTAGAACCATCAAATTTGGGAAACTCCAGTTTAGGCACATACCCTTGAAGCCGATTTCTTGGAGGGAATTGCCTAGCATCTTCATCTGATTGAGGAGCCTCAAGTTCCTGATGTTTCAATCTCTCCCCAAGTTCATTCAGTTGCTGCATAATGGAGGTTTGGAACTCCTTGTTTTGCTTACTTTCTCTCTCCAACTGCCTCTCCAAAGCCTTCAAATGGTCTTCCATAGCTGCTACTCGTCGAGTAACTGCAGGCGCCAGTATGCACTTTTCCCAAGGAATCAAGAAGAAGTTGATTGTAATCGAGAAGGAACAAAAAATTTTAAGTGAGGAATTTAAGCAAACACCTAATATGCAAGAAAAAGGAGAGAAGGACGATCAGAGTTGTGGCAGGGTGCTGGCTCTGATACCAATGTAATAGCTGGATTCATACAGCTCAATCAAGCTACTCTAATGGTGTAATTGTGAGGCAACCTCACCAAAACAGAGGAATTGAGAAGAAGGAAGAAGAAGAGAAGAGAAAGAGAAAGAGAGAGAGATTAAGATTGATATTATTCTTATGATCAAAAATAGGATCATCACAGTATTTATACATCAATCTATTGGAGTATTGAGCTAACTGACAATCATACAACTCAGCAACAGCTTAACTGATTGTAACTAACTGCCAGATTAACTAACTTTAACTAACTGTTTTAACAACTAATCCACGTGATGAGCATGTGACTTAAGTGACTATAACACAAGGACATCACCACAGGGCGGAAATCTAATTCAGAATCATCAGAAGAATGCAGGAAGTTGTCATAGAGCCACTGGCAAAGAGGGTCATCGCCTGATCCGTTGAGAGCAGATGACACAGCAAAGTAGACTTCATAGGAGCCCAAAAGAGCGCGGGCTGGATGGTCTGAATCTGCAAGGAAGGAGAGGGAATCATTGGTTGAAGATGGAGGGAGTAGTGCGAGGAGGTTTTGAATTTCCAACCGGGCTTTGGACAACGATTCCATTGAATCCTCTCACTGCTGACAATGCAAATGTTAAGGTTGCTGCTCCTCCTGATGTTGATGATAATTGGACAAAATGCAAAATCAGTCAAAAATAAGTGCAATAACAGCAACATAAAGCAAAAATAAGCAAGCTAAATTCATAACATCAAAACTAAACTAAAAGAGATCTCAAACAACTCAAATCACACCTTCACACATATACAACTATACAAGAACAACATTGGTAAGAATCAAGAATGTGTGCATACCCTCATGGCCTCATACTAAAACACCGCGTAACGTGACACGGGACTTTATATAGGCAAACTCAAATTCTTAAAAAGCACGTTTTCATGTGAGAAGAACATTGAAAATTGTGCTCTCACAGAAGGTGTGCCTATAACAAAAAGAGGGTGTGCCTTTAACACTCCCCCGCGACACGAGTGTGCATTGTGAATTATATTAATCAGTAAAATGAGCATGAAACACCAAAATGATCTTCAATATTCAAGCATTACAAATTATCAAATTTGCATATAACTATTTGGAAGAATACTGAAATTCACCATGTAACATTCAAGTTTCATAGACGAAAAACACATTCTTTCTTAAATACTTAATAAAGAAGAGATCTTGGGTTTGCCATGTAACAAACATTGTATGGTAAAATTAATGGAAGAAATTAAAAATTATAAGGAAGCATATATAATCTGGCATAAAATTAGCAAATGGTGTAATTTAGTATTGGCTACTATTTGCACTACATTTTTGCATGAAATTATGAACTAGATCAACAAGAAAAGGAAATCAAAGTAAGAATATCACAAAAAACAAAAATAAATCAACTAAGTGACTAACATATATTCATATGCATTGAAATTCAGAAGAATTCAACGTACCAAAATTTCGTCGAGATGATTCAATGTAGCAGAGATTTGAGAACGAAATGAGCTTTTCAATTGAATGTAAAATGATTGTCTGAAAATTTGAAGGTTCCAACTTTAATTTCAAGCAAACAATTTAGGAATGAAAGGAAATTATTGGAAAAAGAAAGGAAATTATTGGAGGTTTCAAATTATCAAAGGGAAATTTGTTTCCTAAACAACCAAATTTTCTCATATGAGGAAATTGTAATAATTTAATGAAAAAATTGATTCTAATAATCCGAACTTTTGTCCATCCGCCCGTAATAATCTCTACTTTTAATATTTCCGTAATAATTCGAACTTAGACCCCCATTTGCAAATCTGCAATTAACATACCTAGTTACATATTTAACCTACTACTTAAGGTAACAACCGGTGAGATTAGGGTCTAACTTCAGATTAAATATGAAAAATAAATAAATAAATAAATAAATAAGGAGGAAATAGGTTGTTACCTTAATTAAGTAGCATGTTAAATATGTAACTAGGTATCTTAATTGCAGATGGGGTCTAAGTTCGGATTATTACGGGAATATTAAGAGTAGAGATTATTACGGGCGGATGGGAAAAAGTTCGGATTATTAGAATCAATTTTTCTTATTTAATTTGATTTAGGAAAAGGGATAAAAAGGTAATTTCTTCAACATACGGTATGTTGATAACTCACCGGTTATATTGTTTCAAGGTTTCAGAGCAATATTTTATTAAGCCGTTGTTCTCGTCAACTTATTTAAATAAGTTTCAATAAATTAGTTCAGTTTAATAGTAATACGTTCAGTTCGGTAGCAATAAATTCAGTTTAGTACAAATAAGTTCAGTTCAGTAACAATAAGTTTAGTTTAGTAAAAATAAGTTCAATTCTTAAGAAATTTGTTAAGGTTTAGTAAAAATAAGTTCAGTTCAATAAAAATATGTTCAGTTCAGGGCCTAAGGCTATTATTGTTAACTAGCATATTGCCCCGGACGATGTTTTGAGTTTTACTTTGTTCATCCTTCACATTTGATATTTAGTTTTTATAACACTTAATTAACTTTATGTTAAAATTATGTTTGCAATTGAATGATGTATAACATTATGAGGACATTATTCTTATGATTATTTTATCATTTAGATGTATAAAAAAATATTTATACGCTTAAATTTATTTTCATGATGACTTTTTGAGGGAAAAATGAAAGACTTTGTAAAAATGGAGAAGTTGATTAAGATAATGTTATTTGTAATTAAATTAAATGATCTGCAATTATTTTAATTTAATATTAAATTGCCCTAATTTTTACCAACCTAAGGCAAATTTGGGACCCAAAATGAGTCCATACGTAAGACTTTTGAGTCTACGAACAACAAATCGATAAAATGGCAAAATGTTCGTAGGAGGCATTACATTTGCTATTTGGGGTCGAAACTTGCCAAAGACTCATCCCTCATCACCCTTAAGGTTCGTGGGAGAAATTCGGGACAAAATTGATCCGAGTCAACGAGATATCATTTTTTGGCTTAAAAAAGTGGATTATACTTTGCGAAAATAAAGACTACGGAAGATTTTCGAAAAAATTGTCGAAATTTTTCCCATATGTTCATATGATAATATGATGAAACCAAGGAAAATTTAGGACCCAAATGAGTCCACATAAGGGGGACTTTTGAGTTCGCGAACGACATATCATCAAATGTTAAAACACTCGTAGGAGGCACTTGTTTAAAATTGGAGCCGAAACTTTCCAAAGATCCATTCCTCATCACCCAAAATGCGAGGGAAAAATTATGGACAAAATCGAGTCGGGTTTTCGAGATGTCGTTTTTTTACCGAAAACGTGAATTACATCACGAAAAATAAGGTATTTGGAAAAAAATTGTCAAAATTTTAACTAAGGCAAATTAAAGGTCCAAATGAGTTCATACGGTAGACTTTTGAATCCGCGAATTAGGCCTGAGCACGGATCGGATATCCGATATCCGAAAATCTGGATATCTGATATCCGTATCCGATCCGAAATGTTTCGGATATCCGATATCCGAAAATTGGCGGATCGGATACTACGGATATCCGATATCCGATTTTGACTAATATACTTTTAAAAAAAATATAGAAATATATGATAAAATATTAACTTTTCATGAAAAAAATAATATTTTTCGGATAAAGTACCGGATATCCGATATCTGATATCCGATTTTCCCGGATATCCGAAATCCGAAATCCGATATCCGATTTTTTCGGATATTTTTCGGATATCGGATATCCGAAAATCTAAAAATCATTATCCGAATTGGTATCCGATATCCGAAATTTCGGATCGGATATCCGATCCGAAATCCAATTTCAAATCGGATATCCAAAAAAATCGGATCGGATGCGGATCGAATATTCGGATTTTCGGATTTTCAGATAGTTTTGTTCAGCCCTACCGCGATTGACATGTTGACAAAACGTCAAAACATTCATAGGAGGCATCACGTTTGGAATTTGGGGCCGAAACTTGTCAAAGACCCATCCCTAATCACCCTCAAGGTGTGGGAGAAATTCAGGGCAAAACCGAGCTGAGTCACCAAGACGTCGTTTTTTGACTGAAAAACATGGATTATACATCACGAAAATGAGATCTCAAGAAAATTTTCGAAAAAATTGCGAAATTTTTACCAAGAGTTCATATGATAATATGGTGAACTCAAGACAAATTTAAGTTGGGGCCTGAATGAGTCCTTAGGGCCACACGGGGGACTTTTGAGTTCGCGATCGACAAACCGACAAAATGTCAAAATGGTTGTAGGAGGCACTACGTTTGAAATTTGGGTCCGAAGCTTGCCAAAGACCCATATCCCTCATAACCCTCAAGGTGTGGGAAAAATTCTGGGCAAACCGAGACGGGTCACCGAGATGTCGTTTTTTAGTAAAAAAAATGTGGATTATACATCACGAAAATGAAGTCTCCGGAAAAATTGTCAAAACTTTTACCATGGATTCTTATGATAGTATGATGGATCCAAGGCAAATTCAAGGCTCAAATGAATCCATACGGGGACTTTTGTGTCCGAACACGACAAACAGCCAAAACGTCAAAACGCTCGCAGGAGGCATTACATTTGATATTTTGGGATGAAACTTGCCAAAGACTCATCCCTCATCACCCTTAAGGTGAAGGAGAAATTCGGGACAAAATTGAGCCGAGTCACCGAGACGTCGTTATTTTGGCCGTAAAACGTGGATTATACATCATGAAAATGAGGTATCCGGAAAATTTTGAAAAAATTGTCGAAATTGTTTCCATGGATTCATATGATAATACGATGAATCTAAGGCAAATTTGCATTGAGGCCCAAATGAATCCACACTGGGGACTTTTGAGTCCGCGAACGACATGCTGACAAAACGTCAAAACACTCGTAGGAGACACCACGTTTGGAACTTGGGGCCGAAATTTGCCAAAGATCCATCCTTGATCACCCTCAACGTGTGGGAGAAATTCAGGGA
This sequence comes from Bassia scoparia, assembly GCA_008642245.1. Lineage (NCBI taxonomy): Eukaryota > Viridiplantae > Streptophyta > Magnoliopsida > Caryophyllales > Amaranthaceae > Bassia > Bassia scoparia. The sequence goes on along the minus strand of SNQN01000051.1, from coordinate 194,840 downwards.
AAAACTAAGCGGGGCCACCAAGACGTCGTTTTTTGGCTATAAAACGTGGTTATACATCACGAAAATGAGGTTTTTGAAAAAATTTCGGAAAAATTGCCGAAATTTTTACCAAGGGTTCAAATGATAATATGATGAATCCAAGATAAATTCGAGGCCCAAATAAATGTGTCCATACGGGTTCTTTTGAGTGCGCGAAGGACAAACCAACAAAACGTAAAAATGCCCGTAAGAGGCATTACATTTGGTATCTGGGGCCAAAACTTGCCAAAGACCCGACCCTCATCACCCTCAAGGTGTGGGTGAAATCCAAGGCAAAACCAAGTCAGGTCACAGAGAAGTCATCTTTAGTTGAAAAACGTGGATTTTACATCTTGAAAATGAGGTTTTCAAGAAATTGTCGGCAAAACTGAGCCACGTTACCGAGATGCCGTTGTTTGGACGTAAAACGTGTATCCATATATCACGAAAATGAGGTCTCTCGAAATTTTTTAAATTAATTGCCAAATTTTTTACCATGGGTTCATATGATAATTTGATGAACCCAAAGAAAATTTGGCCGGGGCTCAAATGATTCCATACGGCCACAGGGGGACTTTTGAGTCCGCAAACAACGAACCGACAAAATGTCTAAACGCTCGTAGGAGGCACTATGTTTGGAATTTGGGGTCGAAACTTGCCAAAGACCCATCACTCATAACCCTCAAGGTGTGAGAAAAATTATGGTCAGACTGATTGAACCGGGTTACCAAGACGTCGTTTTTTGGCAAAAAACGTGGATTATACCGAGACGTTTCTAGAATTTTTTTGTAAAAATTGCCAAAATTTTAACCATGGTTTCTTATGATAATATGATGAACACTAAGCAAATTTAGGGCCCAAATGAATCCATACGAGGGATTTTTGTGTCCGCGAACGACAAACAGACAAAACGTTAAAACGTTCGTAGGAGGCATTACATTTGGTATTTGGGGTCGAAACTTGCCAATGACTCATTCCTCATTACCCTTAAGGTGTGGGCGAAATTTGGAACAAAACCGCGATCATGTTTTTTTGTTCAAAAAATGTGGATTAAACGTCACGAAAATGAGGTTTTCGAAAAAATTGGCCGTTCCGACTTGTAGAGTTGTAGTAGGTGGGTGATTCGACGTATTCAAAACCCTGGTCATCCATAAAGAACCCGACCCGTTTGCCCTTTTCGTTAGAGTTTCCAATTGCGCGCTCAAAACTCAGCTGAGTGCCACAGCAAGTCTGCAACTAACAGAGCAATCATGGCGGAAGTGGCGAAGGAAGAAGATGAAGGTTCGAGATTCTTTGTAGCAGTTCACGTTGGTGCTGGATTTCATGCTCCTTCCAACGAGTCTTCTCTTAGGTCTGCCATGAATCGTGCTTGCCTTGCTGCTGCCGCCATTCTTCGCACGGTTTTACTTTTTCCTCTCTTTCTCTCGAATTCTTGTTGTGATTATTTGAACTAGTAATTTAGGTTTTGTTTGTTTGATTGCTGGAATTTGTGGTCGTGAGATGTTAAAGCTCTTCAATTAGTAATTGGATCAATTTCATGATTTTCAACCTAAAGTTCTGATTTTTAAGGGTTATGATCAATTTACTAGATTAACGATGATATTTTTGGGGAAAATTATGTCATTTAGACGAGAAGAATGTGTCTTTCTGTTAAATTGGAATTACATTTGTCAATGTTTAAATGTTTGATAATAGTTTTTTTGATTTGGAGTAAGCACATTTGATAGGTTATGTTTCTGCTGAAAATGCATTCTTATGAAACAATGTTCATATAGTTCGGGGAAATGCTATAATTTTGTTTTGAAAGTGCCATTTGGTAATAATGTTTGTTCTTTAATTTGGCTTAGGATTCTGGTGAATGTGTTGATGCTGTGGATGCTGCGATTCGAGTTTTAGAGGTACTTCTACTAAAGGCTCATTCGTTTTATCACTGCAGATTTCAGGATTTTGGCCGTTTAATTTCAGGATTCGGTTTTCTTTATTARTGATATTTTGTTCATTGATTWAGTGTTTCTCTCCTTCWTGATAAKAGGATTTTCTAATTTATGTCGTCTCTGCTTGAAGGATGATCCCAGCACAAATGCTGGCCGCGGCTCAAATTTGACAGAAGATGGCCATGTTGAATGTGATGCCAGCATCATGGATGGTGAATCTYGGGCATTTGCTGCTGTTGGAGCAGTTCCAGGTATCTAAATGATGGATTAAGAATTTCCAAGTTATATGATTATGGTAATAGTTTTGTTAAATRTGTGGTATATTATGCTGTGATGCTATTATCACTACTAAGGTCATCAATTACTTTATTTATTAGATCAGGTGTTCGAAATGCTGTCCATGTTGCTGCTTCCTTACTCAAGGAACAAAAGATGGGACCCTCGTTGCTTGGCCGAATGCNTTGATTTGGAGTAAGCACATTTGATAGGTTATGTTTCTGCTGAAAATGCATTCTTATGAAACAATGTTCATAAAGTTCGGGGAAATGCTAAAATTTTGTTTTGAAAGTGCCATTTGGTAATGATGTTTGTTCTTRAATTTGGCTTAGGATTCTGGTGAATGTGTTGATGRTGTGGATYCTGCGATTKGAGTTTTAGAGGTACTTCTACTAAAGGCTCATTCYTTTTATCACTGCAGATTTCAGGATTTTGGCCGTTTAATTTCAGGATTCGATTTTCTTTATTATTGATATTTTGTTCATTGATTTAGTGTTTCTCTCCTTCTTGATAAAAGGATTTTCTAATTTATGTCGTCTCTGCTTGAAGGATGATCCCAYCACAAATGCTGGCCGCGGCTCAAATTTGACAGAAGATGGCCATGTTGAATGTGATGCCAGCATCATGGATGGTGAATCTGGGGCATTTGCTGCTGTTGGAGCAGTTCCAGGTATCTAAATGCTGGATTAAGAATTTCCAAGTTATATGATTATGGTAATAGTTTTGTTGAATCTGTGGTATATTATGCTGTGATGTTATTATCACTACTAAGGTCATCAATTACTTTATTTATTAGATCAGGTGTTCGAAATGCTGTCCATGTTGCTGCTTCCTTACTCAAGGAACAAAAGATGGGACCCTCGTTGCTTGGCCGAATGCCTCCAACGTAATGTTCTTCTACACTAATGTCTTCTTTCTTAGGTGCTTTTTTTCCTCAATATTTTATGGATGTTTTTGTGGGTGCCTYATGAGATTCCATACTTGCTAGAAATCAAATTTTAGATTGTCATAAATTGGCTTAATGTCCAACAAGTTATTTGTACACTGGMTTTTCCTATTCTGAAGAATGATAAGTTAATTGCGCTGCTATCATACCTBTAGTTTGACCACCCTTGTGTATGTAGCCAGTGTAGCCTCTATCTATAAACTATTTGCTTTGCCAACTATTGTGTTTCAACAACATTGTAGCAAATTGCAAATTATTTCTCCCTTGCCCCCTCTATMTCCATAAGGTTTTCATTATCTAATATCAAGGGTTGTTTAAGAAATCTACYATGAACWAATGAAAGGAGATGACATACATAAYGGATTGGATGAATACTGTATCAGAGGAACTGAAAAGAACTATTTTCAACTGAAGAAAAAGTAGTGTAAAAGTTAGCAGTCAGCATTATTCTTCATGTTTAGCGTGTATATGTGCCTCTGTTCGAGTGTTCGTCTACATTGAATGCAACTGCTGCAGGCTGCTAGATTATCTRAGTAATTTTTTAATTTTTAGTTTCTGGYAACATAAAGTTGATTATTGATGTGTGTAATTTTGGTTTATTCCAGCTTCTTAGTTGGGGAAGGTGCTCGTAATTGGGCTAATTTGAAGGGCATTTGTGGTACAGACACCATAGGAGAGGTTGAAAAGGTTCTCACACAACCTTGTGATAGTTTGTTTTTAAGTTTGAGTCAAGATTGTAATTTTTGCATTTGTATGCTTCTTTTGGACTCTGGATTATGTTCAGCCTTTAATTTCTCCATGTGGAAACAGTGGTTAGTGACTGAAAGAACCAAATCACAATGGCACAAGTATAGAGCAATGCTTGATGCTGCCAAGACACGAAACGGAGTCTTTGATCTGCAGCCTTCTAGCAACCAAACAGCGGAAACAGAGCTTGCTCTTGGTAAGTCACATTTCACACGGTACTTTTGGATTTTAAGCTATCTAGACACAAGTACAGGTGTTGGATATGGGTAAATATCTTAGTACAATAAGTTGACACATTTGGTTACCTCAGTTTAGATAACATGGATTTAAACAAACTTAAATATAAATATATGATAGAAATTTTGCTGAGCGTTCTGCATATAGGCCCCAGGAAAAGCTCTGTATACACCGATTCCTAAACCAATGGAAGAAATTTATCATAGCATTACAGTTTGTAATGGTCATTAAGATCCTATTCTATTTGTGGCTGTAATATGTCCATCCTCCACTCCTGAGTAATTGCAACACTTAGACCAAAATGCAATTTTTAAGGAACAAAGGAAGTATTAGTTTCATAACTTCGTTAAGTAATTCATTTGGTTTTTGTGCTGTAGAGGGGAACAGGAATATTGAGCCCTCTACATTAGGGGTGATGGAAGAAGACAATGTTTTTGACACTGTTGGAGTTATCTGTATTGATCGGGCTGGAAACATTGCCTCTGGAGCATCTAGTGGTGGTATTGCAATGAAGGTATTGAGTTTGAAGAGTTTTCTTGTTGCATCAGAATAATTTATATGGATTCAGTAGGTTATTCATGTGATACTATTCTTGTTTGAGTGTTTATTGCATTAGCTAGTGTGTGGGATTTTGTGTCATGATTCTCTTCCCACTATTGGTTTGCTACTTTGCTCTATTCATCTATGTCCTAAAATTTTGTCTACTTCTAAAATTAAATGTCAAGGTTTTTGTGAACGTCTAAAGTTTCACAATATGGTATTTCTAAACATATGGCATGGAGTATATTTAAAAATTTAATTCTTCCCTCCAACCATTTTACTCTGTTGTCGTTATAAATAATGTTGTGTATTAGTTCACACACACACACACACAGTGTACCTTAGCATTTGATGAAGGAAACAATTGTTTTGGTACTATTTGTTTTAGTTGTGACACTTCGGTGTACTTATGTTATAGCCTCTGAGTGAACTGTATCCCTTCTGTTACTTTTTAACATGATTACTCATCATAATTTGGAATTTAATATAGTTCCTAATTGGCTCTTTTAATAGGTGAGTGGGCGAGTGGGACTGGCAGGCATGTATGGTTCAGGCTGTTGGGCATCCTTGAAAGGTCCCTTTGGAGATCCTTTTCCAGTAGGTTGTTGCACCACTGGAGTGGGAGAGCATTTGATGAGAGCTTTTGCTGCTAGAGAGTGCTGCATGTCATTGTCACTGTACTATATCTTGACCTTTTTCTTTCATATCTTGATTGATGATGACCTTATCTGTAGGAATGTAGCTGTTTTCTTGTATATTGCTGCACTTATATTTTTTGCATTAATGTTGGACCTGAAAAATGGGTAGTACAGTTTGGGGTCATTTGATTTCACTCTTTATTGTTCCTTTTCATCTTGTCGACAATATCATTATTGTATCGGCTAGCTTTTTTGTTTACTGTATGGAATGTTGACAGTCCTATCCTGTAATCATTGGAGAAAAGCTGGCTTTGCATGTATTTTATGTATTTTGTTCGCATATTACTATTCGATCTTCTTGCTTGGGATGACTAATCATAAGTTGATCCATACTCTGATTGCTTTGACTGCCAGTTTGAGTGACATAGTAGCCTTTTGGTCTAATCTAACCTGGCATAGAAATTTGTTGAAGTTTTGGTAATTTACTCGGATAATGAAGCCCTTCTTTTCTTTTTAGATATAACATGTACCCAAAATGAAATTTTCATATTCGATGCAACAAATGTATCCTTTCCTTGTTAAAATTCCATTTCTCTCCCATCTTTCTGTTCACCACGCGCTTCTCTCTCTCTCTCTCTCTCTCTCTCTCTCTCTCTCTATCCATTGAACGCCAACATATTTTGACTAGGTTTCCATGGCCATGAGTTTGTTGCATCTAAAACGCAACCCAGGAAGTACTTATGCTCTTTAATAGTTCTTTGTTCTGTAATGCCGGCTTTGAAAAAAAAAAACATCGCTGGTTTTATGATACCTTCAACTTCGATGTAGTCTTTTTTTCGTTTCTTTTTTTTTTTGGCCAACTTTTGGGGGCTTCTCATAGCTTTTTAGTGCCTCATGTGCTTTCCTTGATATTGTTGCATTTAATTACAGATCACAGTCTGGTCCGGCTTCTGCTTGTATCAAAATCCTTCGCTTAGTTGTTCAGGCTTGTAGACAAGATGGCACCGATGTCAGCGCGGGAATCCTCCTTGTTCAAGCTGATGCTCCCCTAGCGGTAATTGACTACTTAAACCAAATCCAAATACTACATTTTCTTTTCTTGTTCTTTATGCATCCAAGAAAACCTTTTTCATGACTTCTGCAGGGTCCTGAGAATTTGCCCAAGCTCAAATCAGTGGAGATTGCGGCTGGATATTCATCGCAGTCCTTTGGGATAGGTTACTTTGGAAGCTCAATGAAAAGACCCAAGGTGAGCCTTTTTCCTAATTCTGAAGTATTGAACTTATTTGCCCTCCATCATGCTTGCAAGCTACTAAAGTACAACATTTTCATGTTAACACTTCTCTAAAATATTATGCAACTAGTTTTGATATATCAATTAAACTTACTCTTTAGGGAAAGGATTGATGGCTACATCCATAATTTGAAATAGAAGTTTGGAGCTTCAGCCTTGGCGATGCTTGTGTAATAGCTTTACGCCCTTACCCACATCACATGTTATCCTCATTTGATACAAACTGGGTTCGGAGTAGTTAGTTTAGTGGTTTTTTTTTTTTAGACGAGTTGGAGTAGTTAGTTAGTTTTTTTCCGCTTATGGCTTGATTTTCATAGGCTATATACAGGTCTGATGATTGCATTATGTTATTATGTATTCAGAGGCAGCCATTGGTTCATTGCCACCTTGACCCATAATTTCCATCTGTTCCAAAGCAGTTTGTTGCTTTCTTTTATTGACCTATAAGGTTTGCAATCTGGCTAAAGTATGTTGTGTATTTTTCTTTGTGCAGGTTTCTATTTTACGAAACAAGAAACTAAAGAGCACGACAGGGATAGACCACTTCGAAGCCAGAATCAATGTAGCAGTCATAAGTTAGAAGGTTTGAAGCCCCCGTGGTAGCTTTTTTTTTATCTTTGCTGCCTATTTGAAGGATCAACCTCCATAGTTGTTTGTACAGTTTGAGCTGCCATTATGTGCTTCAACAATAATTGTAGTTTCAAAGTAAAAATACGTGCATGTAAAACTGATTAGTATGATGCTTGTGGAAATCATTGATACCATTAGGCAATCATTGACACAATGTATTATCGTCTAATTTGTCATCGGGTGTAGCAAAACTCATGGTTTGGCTAATGTAAAACCATTAAAGACTACTCTAGAGTCGAGTCTAAAAGTATTAACAGAGCAACATCAGTTGAAATTATGAACCCTTTTTGCTGAAATGAGCGTATTTGAAAGAAGCATTGCAATAGTCATCGGACCAACACCTCCGGGAACAGGAGTAACAGCAGAAGCAACCTTGACGACCTCTTCATAGCAAACATCTCCAACTGATCGTTCTCCTTGAGGATGTTCCGGATCCTGTTTTGCACAGAAAACCTTAGAAACATCATCCGATTAAGGGCACACACACAATCACAAACGCACTGAATAAGTTCCACCGCAATCCCATCATCTAATGCATGATGCAAGTATATGGAAAACAAACCCCAACAAAGAAACTTCTAAGCAAAATGCAAAGGTTGAGCTTTTACCTTAACATGTTTGATCCCAACATCTACGACGACAGCACCGGGCTTAATCCAGCTGCCCTTGACCAAGTTCGCTTGTCCTGCAGCAGCAATCACAATATCTGCTTGTTTGACGATATCCTCAGCATTGTTCGTTCTAGAATGAACAATAGTAACAGTTGCATCTTCTCTCTGCAAAAGTTATGTATTCTCTAGAGATCATATCGAAACGAAAACACAAACGATAAGTTAAAAACAGACAGTGATTAGAAAGTAGTACTCACTTGCAGGAGAAGAGCAGCCGGCATCCCAACTATATTACTGCGGCCAATCACGACTGCTTTCTTCCCTTTAATTTGGATTCCATATCTATGCAACAACTCTATGCATCCTTTAGGGGTGCATGGGATGAACAAAGGTTCTCTACCTCTCATGGCGAGGCGGCCGATGTTCAGAGGGTGAAACCCATCTACATCCTTTTCAATTCCAACCGCATTCAAAATTCTCTCTTCACTCATATGCTGCACAATGCATCAAAAACATTAGGAAAATTTCAATCCATGTCTTTTAACGTTCAAAAATTATTATATCAACGAGGCATACCGAAGGAAGAGGTAATTGAACAAGGATTCCATGAACTGCAGGATCTCGATTGAACCCGTTGATATAGCCGAGCACTTCCTCTTCTGTCGAGTTTTCCGGCAATCGTACTTGAAAAGAATTGATCCCCACTTGATCGCAGCGCTTCTTCTTATTACGAACATACTTGGCGGATTCCTTGTTCTCTCCAACGAGGATCACAGCCAATCCCGGAACAATACCAGTGGCTTCTTTCATTCTCGCAACTTCAACGCCTATCTCTTCCCTAATTTGCTTAGCCACAGCATCGCCATCAATTACTTTCGCGAGGCCTTCAGTCGTCGTTTGAGCTAAGCAAGATTATTTATTAGTCAATCAATGGAATTTGTAAATGTAATTGTAATTCAGCAATTCAAGTCAGTGCCAAACCAAAATGCACTTTCACAAATCAAATTCAATAAAAAAAAGCCCGGAATATCAAGCCGAAAACAATAAAAATAGCATCAATTAACGGAAAAACTCCGGAAAATTCGAAAATAAATAATCATATTACCTGAAACACGAGTGGAGGAAGCATGAGCATGAAGGGAGAGAGAAGGAAAAGAAGGTTTAGAGGAAGGCAACGAAAGCGAAACGCAACGAGAGAAGGAAAGAGAGTTGCGGAAGAGTGGAAGAAGGCGAGCCGTAGTTGAGGATGAACAGTCTGAGGATATCATCATTGAAGCCATTCCTCTGATGTATTGCTTGATGAAGAATCCACTAAAAAAACAAACAGAGCATTCCTTAAAAAAAAAACAGAGCATCATAATCGACGAAAATATACAGCACAACATAAGGATTAAGGATACAACAAATTGATGGAATTAACAGGAAAAACCGAATAATTACTAGTTACAATGAATATGATTCAAATTCAACAATCAAATTTATCGAAAATCAGGTTAAAGTGGTTGAAATACCTTAATCTAAGTGTTGCTGGCCTGCTGCGAATCGGGCGATTGAGGGTGTTTGATGGGGGTGATGGCGGCAACGATGATCGGCGACGAAACAACAAGGTAACGTTGGAGGAATTGAAGTTCAAATCACTCTGTTTAATGTTTTTTTTTCTTTTCCAACTGCGAATGAAAGAATTCCGATCAGTACTCCGTGTATATTGCTATGAGTCTATAACTGAAGTCGCGGTAAAATATTTTTTTAAAAAAATTAATTTAATGTCTATCTTACGTGGACGGTATATAATATCTGAATATTATTTATTGTATTTAATTATTAAATTTACCTTATGCAATTAAGGTCATCAACGCAAAAGATATATACCAAGACCCTGTTTCTTTACATTCATTTTTATGGTACATAAGTGTTAGAAATTAAACAAGAGGAAAGTCCGGATATTCACTCCAAAGCACGGAATTTACGCTTTTCTATTAGTTAGTTTAATTTCGCCCCTCTAGGATCACCGGGTTAATCCAAATAAATAATGAAATATAATGGAGATTTTGATCGATCTTCAAAGTGAATTAAGAAAAGGAGTTTGTGAGAAGTTTGTGATGACTACCCTAATCAAGTGTCTTAAAGATTGAACTTGAGAACAATGCAAGTTACAAGAGAAAAAAAAAGCTCAAGTATTTTCTATATATAGCTAATGAACAAGTGAACCTATTTATAGGCATTCCATAGGTACTCCAACAGTCATATTTTGGATGGTGTAACCCCCAAAATTAATGCATCAAATCTAAATCAATTTGAGTTAAATGTAATTCAATCACATTTAATCCCATATCAATTGATTTTCCCAAGCTTAAATTTGAATAAATTAAAGCATCACTATCATGCATTAAGAAGGCTTCAAATAGACATAAACATCAACAGGTAAAAGATCAAAATGTATTGCACAATAAATGTCACGAGTAGAGCAGGGCGCACGGTGTGCACCCAGGCCGCGCGACGCGATTTTCTACTGTCTCGTTTTGTTCACTTTAATTCATTCTGATCCAAATGGGAGTTTAAGCTCAAACAATCCTAAGGGATCCCTTTGACAGTCTTGTCGCGTATCTATCAAAGGTAACATAAGAACACGAACCACGAAGAAGCAACGAGTATTGATCAATTGAATTTAAGCATCTAAACTAGTAAAAGGTCCTTTGATTGAAGTTTGTATTAAGCTAAGACTAATAAGAATGATGAAATATGAAGATTAAACTATATGACTAAAGAATCTAAGGCTACGGTTCACTATAGTAGTAATTAACAATAATCCGACATCAATAATTCATAACAAGGCACAATCAAAATAGGGTCAAAGTTCTCTCGAATCAAATGAACTATAGAACTACTCCTAACCGTATCTCTCGATCTAGGATAGTCTCGTTCTACCTTTTGACGTAGATCTTGTACTAAATCTCAATTGCTAGATCTAGAAACTCGTGACTAATCAAATTAAGCAATTAAGTCGGGCCATACGAAATCGATTAACATGAAGAACAATCTAATAGGAAATTAATTAATTGTCAAGTCAAGAATTGAATCAAGCCAAATACATGTCAATTTGCTATTGAACTACTCACTCATGATCAAATTAATAAGAACAATAAAAATAATAAACCTAAGATTGATGATTGAAACTATTGAAAATAATACTAACAATAATCAACAATAATCAATAGCAAATAAAGAATTAAAACTAATAACGAAAATAATAAAGACAAAACTAATGGAAAAATACCTTGAAGCTTGAATTAATGGAGAAAAAAGTAAAAATAGGGTTTCAATGTGGAAAAAGAGAAAGCATAATTCTATTCGAAATTTCTAGGAAAATCATATATAAGAAAGAGGAAATAAGATAATTCCTTAAGTATTTATATTTTCCCTCTCTCCTAATTAAAAATCAGAAAATAAAATAAAGATATCAATGTCTTTATTAAGGATGAACTAAATCTCGGGTCATAACTTCTGGCCGCGGTTAGCTTTACTGGGTCAACTTCGCAGGCCTGTATCTTGAGTTATAGACATCGTATGAAGGAGTGTGACCTATCGTTTTGAAGCTCTTTAAGTCTAGTTTCTAACACAATTAGATCCGCGACAATCGGATCTATAAAACTTGAGTTACAATCAAAAGAGTAAACATGTATCAGATTTGTTCCTTTTCAACTCATGTATGTCATTATCTTCAACTCAAATTCGACTTTGCTAGCTATTTTTCGACCCTTGTGGAAACTAATTCGTCAAATTTCTTTGCAATAATTATCCAATCCATTCAAGATCGCTTCGAAAGCATTCAAGTAGTTATAAAACTAAATGCCTAAATACTCTATACAAATTTGTTTCATCACCCTTTGCCATGATTGTCCTAAAACATCACCTGACCTACTAATGTCATTAGTTCATGTTCCATTTATGCATAAATGTTCCAATAATCTTCCTCCTATTTATAACATAAATGATGAAGGTTCTCAAAACTTGCTACAGAGTAATAAGTAATAACCACAAACAAACATACTCATGCCTTATGGAAATGTCTTAAAGATTGATTCCCATATATACCACTTAGTATATGTATACTTTACAACAATTCAGATTGTAATGATAGACTAAACTTTGAATCACACAACCACTATGAATCATTGAAGATACAATACACACTTGCACAAACAAAGTTCCTCTAATTAACCTCGACACCCAAGTCGCGATGTCTATATCCGTTCATGAGTGTTTCAAATTAAGCCTAAATTTGATGAGGCGACCAAACCTCTAACCCACATAGGTAAATCTTATCACACCGACTCCTACAGCTTGAGCCTTTACCAAAGATTTATTAAGAACTAGATTAATTTCTCGTGCGATGCACGACTACATTAAATATTTTTTATTATATTTTTTTTAGATTTAATCTTATTATTGTTTTTTTAAAAATATTTTTGTACTTGTTGAAATAATTTTTAAGATATAGTTCCTTGCAGTTTTTATTTATTTAATATTGTATCAATAGTAAGATATGATATTTATTATTGTTTTTTTTAATGAATCTTTTAATTAGGATATAGTTATTATCTAGTATTTTTATTTAATCTTTTATTAATAGTAAGATATGACAATTAACAAAGTATTTTTTGTTTTTTGATTTAATTTAATATATATTTTGGATAAATAGGGGATAATAGTTAAATTTAATTTCATATAATTTTTATTTGAATTTATGATTTCATCAATGCTTTAGGCATAAATTTTTTTAATGAGAGGCCGCAACATAAGTATTATGACGTCAAGCTTTATTATGACATCAATCGTTTATTGCTTTATAAGTATTGGAGTAGATAATTTTTACCGATAAGATATACATTGAAGATATGATATAGTTGTTATTTAATTAATTTATACAAATTTAGTTTAAATTAAAGTCAAGTACGATTATAATTATCATTTTAAAATTTAAAATAGGGTGAGATGAGATATAGTTGTTGTTTTTTTTGGATGAGATATAGTTGTGTTTTTAATACGGAGTAGTTGTTGTTATCTAGATTTAATTTAAAATAAAGTTAAATGAAATACAATTGTACTGTTTTTTTTAAATGGGAATATGCATTGGATATAGTTATTTTTTAAAAAAAAAATTAATTTAAATTAATTTAGATATAGCTGTTATTTTTTCTAGATTTAATTTAAGATAGAGTGATTTGTCAAATAGTTGTGTTTTACTTTTTAAAAAAATAATTTTATTTATGATGTCATTAATGTTTTTGGCGGGGAAATTTTAATGAGAGGCCGTAACGTAAGGATTGATGACATCAGGCAGCCGTGTTTTGTTTTATTAGTATTTAGATTTAGATGTATACAAAATTAATTTAAAATAAAGTGAGATGTGATATAGTTAGCATTTTTAAAATAAAAATATAGTGAGATGGGATATAGTGGTTGTTTTTTAGATGAGATATAATTTTTTTAATAGTTGTTGTTATCAAGATTAAATTTAAATAAAGTGAGCTGAGATATATTTATTGTCTTTTAGATGAGATAAAGTCATTTTTGAATATATTTTTTAAATTAATTTATTTATATAGTTGTTTTTTTAGATTTAAATTAAGATAAAGTGAGTTGGCATATAATTATGATGTCATTAATGCTTTTGGCGGGAAATTTTTTAATGACAGGTCGTCACATAAGCATCGATGACATCAACAATGTTTAATTTTGCTTTATTAGTATTAAGATTTTTATAAAATTCAACATCTTTTTCATTGCAGAAATAGCACTCACCTCGGGATCGGATGGAAAACAAGTGCTCACAACTATCAAAAGAAATTTTATCCTTATTGAATTTGAGATCGATCTAACTAACGTTGTATTAGACGTCAAATTGAGTTTCCTTTCATTGATGTTGTTCAATAGGCTTTAACTCATCCCATTAACCATGATTCATGCAATTGCAATTATAACTGCATCAACACGTTAATTAATTTGGCCAAAGATTTATCCAAGTTAAAATCCATTGCATAAGCCATTATAAACCCCAAGTTATATAAAATCATGCACACAAATTTGTCGCGATGATTCCATTATATACTTGATTACCGATTGATATAAGTTGAAGCACATATCACAATAACTAGCAATACAACTCATGGATATACATCCATAATCACTTCATCACATACATATCAACTACACTTGAGATACACATCTCAACTACTACAAGCCCAACATGTATTTAATTAGAATTACACACAAGTCTACTTTTAATTGTCAAGGATTTAAAGACCTCCTCCATCAATCAATACCATTCCATGAAGAATAAACCTCCTCCATAAAACACACATTTCTTAAAAGATAAACACCACACCCAATAAAAAATATCATCATCTTGTAGAAGATCAATTACCAAAAGGTATAACACATCAAGTATTCCCTTTCATGCATTACCAAAAGAATTAACTTTTATCCTCCATTATACACGTATGAAATATAAAACAATTAATTTATATTTAA
>SNQN01000051.1:100839-178000 GCA_008642245.1 Bassia scoparia | reverse complement strand
AGATTTCTCCTCCCATATATTCTAACTGTCCATATTGCCATATATTATCAAAATTTGATATATATAAACACTTCACTTATATACTTTTGATTTATAAAATTAGTCCAAGATAACCAACCTTACTTATCTCTCCTTATACAAATYATAAGTATAAACCGATGATTTCAAACTTAAAACATTTCATAAATCAATACCAAGTACGGAGTACAAGATTTCTCTCCTATATGTACAATGTGTCCTCTAATATATTGCAAACATGTTGCATAAGTACTTTGGGTAGGTTGTTCAATTACATTCAATAATTATCATAAGGTGGCTGCTCAATTCATGACTTTGCATTTGCATGAGCATGACTATGTTTGAATAGGTCTTATAGTTAAGCTGTTTTATATGCCGCCTTACCACGTGTATATAATGTATTATTAATGGATGTCATCATTTTCTTAGATTATTTAGCATGTGATCTTTCTATTGTTTTTCGTTACATTTTTATTTTATAACTATACAATTACTTGTTAATATATTTTTATTTCAGGCAATAAAGTCTCTCTATTTCGCTCCTCTCCCGTGAATCCCCTTCTTGTAAGCTTTTCCTATTTCTTTGCTCTTTAAAAATTGTTCAAAACTCCGTAAAATGAAAGTGTAACGAATAAATAAAAGGAGGAAGTAATATGCGACAAAAAGGGATGTATGGTACTAAATTGTACGAGACCGTACCAAGTGATTCCAAAATCTGATTCCAAAATCTTCCTGGCATGATGACCTACCAGGCAAATTAAACGTCATGTTGAAAGTTGACATTATTTGTTTATGGTGCAAATTGTATGTTGATATTGTTAGTTTACTAGGCAACTAATCTTTAATAATCAATATTGTAACTTACAGGAGTTGTTGTGAGTCTCGTAAGTTGTGTATACTTGTAATATTACGTATGTAGTGACGATTACAATAATTAGGTTCATGAACCAGAACAACGCAAATTTGTACTTTCTACTATCTTTATTTTCAAATGATGCAACAAAATCATATTTTATATGAAATATAACAAAATATCTCTTTGTTAATAACTTTCGAAAATTGTAAATATTTTTTAATTAAAAACATCTTACATGAAACAAAATCGTCATGGACTTTTATGAGATGTAAAGATTGAGATAATATGGCTCAAATTAAACAAAGCTAAACCTAAAGACAAAGTTTAGAATAAAACGGACTCGCGTTAGTTTATTGAAAARRGGATTGATAAAGTTACACTAAAACTACTAATAGTTATCATAAWTCTGTTATAAGTCACRTTAAAACCATTTCAAGTTACTTTTATATCAAATTACTATTTTCTATTTCTCATTGCTATGTAATTATAATTAAATCACTCAAATGATCACATCACATAGTATGAAAGTAAAAAATTTCAAATTACATATATTAATGAACAATAAAAATAATTACTAATTAGAGTAACTTTAATATATTATTGTATAATTTTAACAATTTTTTGTGTAACTTTTTATTAATGAAAAAACTTACCTAATATACGATAACTTTAATACGTTTTAGGTAACTTTAATCACTTTTAGAGTAACTTTAATCTTTACTAATTAAAAGTTACTATATTATTGGTTAAAGTCACACAAAAACATATGAAAATCTCTATGTATTAAGCCAAGGGAAGCAGGGTGTCCCCCTAGGAAATGTCTTATTCGCCCTTGTAATATAAACCTAACAATTTAAAATCTTTCTTAATTAATTCACTCCCTATTATAAAATTTTCAATCAAAGGAAGGTTTTAAATTCATCAAATAAACTACTACTTAAAACCTAAAACATTGATAGTAAAAAAATTATGATTGAAAAAAAAAACTACAATTCATAAAACAAATACAATTCAAAGAGCGTGAAATATAAATTAACAGTTTTTTTTTATCTTTTTTTATTTCTTTTACAAGTTTCAAGCACGCATAGCGTGCACTAAAAAACTAGTTATCATATATTCGATCGTTTTTCATTAATAATGTTAATGAAAGTCCGCCTTACACAATACTTTTACAAACTTAAAAGGTTAAAAGCATGAATTATACAAGTCAAAAATATGGATCTCTTAAGTTCTAACATACAGTACATATCACAAACATTCTTAACTCTTTGAATAAATTCGTCCAATCTCAAATTCTCAATGAAATCACAAATGCACTTGGACAATGTGACAATTGATCTGAGTAGATGAGAGTATGATACTCATGCCATTATACTTTAACAAGTTAAGTACTTTCGAAATATTCGAGTCTGTTGTCGATCAAACTAATTTTAATTTAGGGTCGACAACAATGACTAATCCCCTAGCCCCGGATGTTCCACTTAAGGGTAAAGGGCTGGRCAAAGATCTCTTTTCATTCRCAAGGGTCAYGATTCGAACTCCCYACCTCTTGGTTAAGAGACAAGGTGAGCAACCACCATGTCAAGACCACTTGGTTAACATTCAYTGAAGGCCGGGTTGATCACTCAATCCTTTAGAGAAATGAATAGATAATTTTCTCATTTTAATCCGTACTTATTATTTGAATACTTCATACTTAAGAGCATTATACCTTATCAGCTTTGTGCCATTGAACTGGGAATGAAAGAAATAACAGTGACTAATTGAAGCATTGTATGAGAAAACTAATGTCCTTTAAAGAATACAACTAGGTATATATAAAATTAGCAGGGATTTAATTAAGTTGTTACATCTGAGTATCTGACATAGTTACATGGGATCGAATACTAAGTGGAACTTGATAAACTTATTATAAAATTACAAATTGCCATTAAAGAAAGAGCAAGTGCATATCATGTAGTCCCTGTTAATCTGTATAAATATCGGCTTAGCAAAGGTGGAATAATATACACATAAAATCGCAACGAAAGCATGGCAGAATCATTACCGAGGTTCGTAGCATTAGGCCAGGGAGCAAAATACTTGCGCTATGTTCTGGAAGACGGCGAGTTGCATAGCAGGATGCAGCTTATAAGTGACCATGTTGTGAGTGAAAAGTCATTCACCAAGCTGGAAATTCTGAGCGCTGAATCAAGTGCAGAGCAGCTGGAACTTGTACACATAAGAAGCTCCTACAACAACAAGTTCCTGGTGCGTTCGTCCGAGACACAGAACTGGATTGTGGCRGGAGCTGATGAACCCGAGGAAGACCGTTCCAAATGGTCTTGCACTTTGTTCAGGGTTCAAGTCACCACCAACAAGGACTGGACTTACGTSACACTTTTTCTGCAGGCRGCTGATGSTGAGCATGGTGTAGAAATTGACGGAGCTGAGAACTGCCTCACCATCGGTAACAAATATTATTACCCTTTTTTTTACTCACTTAATTTACTGTGTTACTTGAACTCTAACCCATGCCATGTCTGCTACAAGGGTATGTGTCCGATTATCCAATTCTGCGTTTTTATAAGAAAAATAAATTATGATTTTGGACCAAAATGAAGTGATTGTCCAATAGATCAAGGATTAAGCAGAGGTGGTGCTTGAAGTGAAATGAAGAGTTTGAGTAACATGTCTCACTTTACTACCACCTGGCTAGCTAGTACAACGTAGCTAGCTTAGTATATACTTCGTATATATGTATATATTACTGCAATAATTAAGTTTATATATAGTACATGTCATGGTCTCATGGATGTTGGCTTAAATAATTAGCAGTTCGATCAGTTGTTCAATACTATGTTTATCTGACTAYAAAGTTTGGGATATTGAATCATGTACATCAGGGAGAAATTCGGTAACTGGAGAGGTGTTCCGTGTCACAGARCTAGCCWCCTTAGCGATATTGCCTAAGTACGTAGCGTTCAAAGGGGACAACAACAACTACCTGACCTCACGCCACATCCTGACTCATGAAAGGCTCAAGTTCGACTCCACGAACGTACAACTACAACGGGTGCACCACGAAACTTTTATCCTCCCAGATGGCAATGTTCGCATCAAATCCAATTCCTTCAAACGTTATTGGAGGAAGTCTGGTAGTCGTCAGAATTACGTATGGGCGGACAACAACGACAGCACTGGGAAAAATAAAGACACAGTGTTCCGCCCAGTGAGGCTAGATAGCACAAGCAATAAAATTGCTCTCATGAACATGGGAAACAACAAGTACTGTAGGAGGCTTACAGATGCTCCCCTACCTAAGTTGAAGGGTACCCTTGCTGCTTCGTCCAGTAATGTTACACCTCAGGTGGTGATGCGGGTGGAGGAGGCTGTCCGTGAACGAGAGATCTACGATGTCCAGTACAGGGTGGACGATGCTCGAATCTACGATGTTGGACTTGTGAATAATGTCATACAAACAACTTCCAACTGGTCACCGACTAGCACAGCCGAAAAGCAGCTTGGGTTCACCTACACTAAGATGACCCAAGAGACCTTCTCCTCGTCGCATTCATGGAAGGTCAAGATGTCTGTTCAGATTAAGGCAAAGCTTCCCGCGTTGGCGCAGGGGGTGATCAAAATGGAGGCAAGCTACCAAGGGTCGGTATCATGGTCAGAGATGAAATCAACAACTGAAGAAGTGAACTCCTTTGTCAACGTTAGTGTGCCACCCATGACCAAGGTTGAGGTGACCATGTTGATTGGTAGGGGCTCCATTGACGTTCCCTTCTCCTACACGCAGCGTGACATCCTTCTGAACGGTACGGTCGTTACTGACAGAATGCACGATGGTCTTTTTAGCGGACTTAGTACTGAGATGATCGACTACTCCATCAAAGAAGAAACCTTATCCGAAGAGGAAGCAACTCTAGCAAGAGCAGCAGCAGCCTTGTCTTTGTCTTCGAAGCTGTGAAACCACTTGGACTTGACGTTTCAGAAAGCCCTTCTGGTTGTTACCAAACAACTATTTCGTTCTCTTTAATTTAATGGTATTTGCTTGTGTTTTTACTTATTTCCTTGTTTGTTTGAATTGAAGTTTTCATGTTGTGTACAATATCCCCTCTAGAATATTTCCTTTGTTTTTTTAGCTGCAACGAAAGCATGTAATTTGAAAAACTGAGGAGGTATTATGAAATCAAATAAAGGAGTGAAGTTTATATATGCTACTACTAGTGTAATACGAAAATCCTAAATACTACTTGTATAATGAACTTTAAAGAACTCGGTTTTTGGGGTGGTTGAACCGGATCAACCACCCGAGGCYGATTGATTGGTGTTTGCTGGAATTGTCMGGGCCTAAATGACCCAATTAACCCGACAGTTCCAAAGTTGCAATCTTTAATTGGTTCGAATTTTTCAAACTTTGTTTTCCTTAGTGAAACCAAATGTAATGGTCCTCTTATTTTTAATAAGCTTAGACATCATGGTTTAGTCTTTTGGGATAATGTTGATCCCATCGGTTGTAAGGGGGGGCTTTGAGTGAGATGGTCTAGTGCTAATCTCTTTAAAGTAGTTTCTTCTTTTTCTTGTATATATGTTAATGATTTAGTGGTTGACCCGTGGTACTTGGTTTTGCTCTATGGGGAGCCGGATCACTCCAAACGTCATGTAGTTTGGGAGGAGCTGGCGTCTCTCCAAGGAAATCTCGATTTTCCTTTCTAGATTGTCGGGGACTTCAACTAGGTTGATAGGCGAGGGGATATGCTCGGGGGGGGAGTAAAAAGGGAATTCGGGGGATTAACGCGTTTAGAGGTTGGAAGGACAATCTATGTTTACATGACATTCCTTTCGAGGGCCCGCGTTTCACGTGGTGGAATGGGAGAGATGGTGAGGATTGTATCTTTGAGCGCCTTGATAAGGGTTAAGCGACCATTGAGTGGCTTGAGCTCTTCCCAACTACAACTATCAAGCACCATGCTATAGCTCTCTTTGATCACTACCCTATTCTCCTCAATACTAACCCGCACTCCATAAAATCAAAGAGAAGCTTTAAAATACCGGCATGGGCACTGGATTTTCACGATTGTAAGGGTGAGATTTCAACTGCGTGGGCTGGGAATGTGCGGGGTTCCCCTATGTATCGTTTAGCAACAAAGTGCAAAAGGATGCGTGCACAAGTAAAGTCATGGGCCTTGAGGAAGAGGAAGGAGTGGAATATTTTCGATGAGAGGAAACTGGAGGTGGTGGTGCTCGAAGGAAACTGGAGATCATGGAGGTCACATGGAAATAGGGAGGGAGGAAGAAGGAAGGGGTTGATTACTTAGTTTATAATTATTATTTATTTAGTTAGTTTTAGGTGTTAATTAGGTTAATTAGTTGGTTTTAATGTTAATTGGATGGAAAATTGACGGTGTTAGTGTTTTTTAACAGAAAAAGTAACGGCAGGGTTACATGAGCTATTATACCCTGACCTCAGGGTTACCTGATCATATCCTGAAACCTTGAGTGTATAAGAGCTATTAGGCCAAATCTCAAGGTTACTTGAGGAAATTTTCCATAAATAAAAGGAGGAAGTAATATGCGACAAAAAGGAATGTACTAAATCGTACGAGACCGTACCAACTGATTCCAAAATCTTCTTAGCATCAGTCATCACCAAGCAAATTAAATCGCCATGTTGAAAGTTGACATTATTTGTTTATGGTGCAAATTGTATGTTGACATTATTAGTTTACTAGGCAATTAATCTTTAATAATCAATATTGTTTTTAAAAAAAAATTGTTTTTTGATGCTGTTAATAATCAATATTGTAACTTACAGAAGTTGTTGTAAGTCTTGTAAGTTTTATACTTGTAATATTACACATGTAGTGACGACAACAATAATTAGGTTCATGAACCACACAAATTTATACTTTCTACGACTTTCACTTTCAAAGGATGCAACAAAATCATATTTTATATGAAATATAATAAAATATCTCTTTGGTACAACTTTCGAAAACTGTAAATTTTTTTTATAAAAAAAATTCTTACATTAAACAAAACCATAATGGACTTTTATGAGATGTGAAGATGGAGATGATATAGTGCAAACAAACCCTAAACTTAAAAGCATGAACACGTGAATTATACAAGAAGTCAAACTAAATGCCTAAAACAATGAATATGAATCCTATCTCTTAAGTTCTAATATTCATATCACAATTCACAAACAGTCTAAACTCTTTGAATAAATTCGTTCAATCTCAATCGAATCACAAACATTCTAACTCTTGTAATGAACCACACAAATTTGTACTTTCTACGATCTTCATTTTCAAGTGATGCAACAAAATCTTATTTTATGTGTACAAGGGAAATCCTTACCTTAAATAAAATCGTATGATGAGAACATTATACGTTATCAGCTTTGTGCCATTGAAGTGCGAAAGCAAATAACAGTTAGTGACTAATTCAAGCATTATATTATATGGGAAAACTAATCAATGTTCTTTAAAGAATACAACTTGATAATAAACATGGGATCGAATACTAGGTAAGACTTGATAAACATATACTATACAAAATTACATACAAATTGCTATGATAATAATGTTATTTTTGTTGGAAAAAATTGAATGCCATTAAAGAAAGAGCGAGTGTATATCATGTAAAATCTGTATAAATATCGCTTTAGCAAAGGTGATCTAATATACACATAAAATCGCAACGAAAGCATGACAGAATCATTAGCAAGGTTCATAGCATTAGGCCAGGGACAAAAATACTTGCGCTATGTTCTGGAAGACGGTGAGTTGCATAGCAGGATGCAGCTTATAAGTGACCAGGTTGTGAGTGACAAGTCATTCACCAAGCTGGAAATTGTCAGTGCTATGTTACTCGAACTCTAACCCATGCCATGTCTTGTGGTATGTGTCCGATTGTCCAATTCTACTACGGAGTATTATTTTTATAAGAAAAAAAATTATGATTTTGGACCAAACTGAAGTGGTTAAGTATCCCATGATTCCCATCCAAGTCCGAGAGATCGAGGATTAGGAAGAGGTACTTGAAGTTAAATGAAGAGTCTGAGTAACATGTCTCACGTACTTTACTACCTGGCTAGTAGCTTAGTACGTATATATTACTGCAATAGGTTTATATACAATACATGTCATGGAATCGTGGATGTTAGCCTAAATATATAATTAGCAGTACAATACTATGTTTATCTGATATGATCTAGTCTGACTAGAAACTTTGCGATATTGAAACATGTACATTAGCGAGAAGTTCGACAACTGGAGAGGTGTTCCGTGTCACAGACCTAGCCTCCTTAGCGATATTGCCTAAGTACGTAGCGTTCAAAGGGGACAACAACAACTACCTGACCTCACGCGAGTTCCTGACTCATAAAAGGCTCAAGTACGACTCCACTGACGTACAACAACGACGGGTGCACCACGAAACTTTTATCCTCCCAGATGGCAATGTTCGCATCAAATCCAATTCCTTCAATCGTTATTGGAGGAAGTCTGGTAGTCGTCAGGATTATATATGGGCCGACAACAACGACAGCACTGGGAAAAATAAAGACACAGTGTTCCGCCCAGTGAGGCTAGATAGCACAAGCAATAAAATTGCTCTCATGAACATGGGAAACAACAAGTACTGTACGAGGCTTACAGATGCTCCCCTACCTAAGTTGAAGGGTACCCTTGCTGTTTCGTCCAGTAATGTTACACCTCAGGTGGTGATGCGGGTGGAGGAGGCTGTCCGTGAACGAGAGATCTACGATGTCCAGTACAGGGTGGACGTAGCTCTACACCATCAAAGAAGATGGACTACACCATCAAAGAAGAAACCTTATCCGAAGAGGAAGCAGCTCTATCAAGAGCAGCAGCAGTATCTCTGTCCTCGAAGCTGTGAAACCACTTGGACTTGACGTTTCAGAAACTTAAAAACCCTTCTGGTGCTACCAAAAAACTATTTCCTTCTCTTTAATTTAATTGTATTTGCTTGTGTGTGTGTGTTTACAGTTTACTCATCTCCTTGTTTGTTTGGATTGAAGTTTTCCGGTAGTTTACTCATCTCTAGAATACTTCCATTGTTTTTGATATTATCCTCATTTAATACAAACTGGGTTTGGACTTTGGAGTAGTTGCTTATTATCTCTGCTTTTGGCTTGACTGAGCATATTGTAGTAATAATCTCCAACCTTCTCATAAAAATAGTGAAAAAAGTTTAAATTACAATTGCTATGAAAATCATAATTGATTATAACATACAAAATTGGCAGATATGAATACAAGATTGATATTAGTTGTAATAGTAACTTTAGCCTACATCTTTGTTATAGCCACCAATTGGTGCTAATATAAAACCACCTTAATTTTTTCGTGTTTGATCAACGAGTTGAGTGGTAGACCTTTTCTATGGCCTCGGTTTACAGTACCAACATAGATATCTAACTATTGGATAAATAGCTCAAACTTTTAATGAAATGATCAACTCGGGTGCAATCGAGCAAGAGATATTACCCTAATGCTGATCAAATTGCACAATTGCCTTCTTTTTAAGAGGAATCATATTGAGACGATCAAATATAAATTATACTTGTATAAATTGGAACGGAAGCTAGAGAGACCATCTAGAAAAGGGATAATAAAAACACGAGCTTCACATAATAAGAAGCTAAAAAGGAGAAAAATACTTCAACTTCGAAGTAGTTTAGAACTTTAGATACATAAAGATTGGAGAAGGCTTCTTTATTTCGAATTAAAGAGTAGCTCAGTCAAAATTTTAGTTTCCTTTGAGAATAGGAACAAGAACATCTGTCATCATTGATCAAAGATGAAAAAATTTTGAACAATGAAAAGGACTTAGCCTGAATATATTTGCCTAAAATTCTATACAAATATGAAAGAAGAAAATTCTAGTAATCAAACTATACACTTTTTTTTTGTTTTGTTTTCTGCTATCCATCAAGTCAGCTGCAGAGTCATACTGCCAGTGTTCCACCGCTAATTTCATTATCATCTATAACGTCCAGTATTTGAGACTTGGGTTTGGACATGACGCGCGAATATCCATAACCAAGAGAACTTCCACTGGCTTCACACAGCTGCAATTACATAGTCGTCTTAAGACCCTAATCATAAATCAGTAGGAACGCATTGTCAAGCTAAAGTTTGTAATAAAGCATACCTCAGTCAGTTCAGAGAGATGACGGGATCTAAACTCATTGATTGCAGATGCTATCTCTGACGTTGGCATTTTGGCCTAGAAGCAGCAACAAAGCATGTTATTTCATAGTTATAGATAAATAAGCACCTAGTCAACAGTTTGTAAAAGATTGTTGCGGATGACACAAGTTATTCAGATTATTTTTTTAAAAAAAAAACTAAAAAAGGAACCAACTCAGCTGAATCCAAGTCCTTCAAATCTTCATGAAGTTGACAAGCCTATTTCCTAAACCTTCAAGATTATGCTCTCAGCGGATCAATTTATATAAAGAAATGTCTTTAAGTTCAAGGACGCAAACTTCTAATAGGCAATTGTAATGCTCCATTTATTCCTCCCAATGGTTGCAACTATCCTTACATGCACACGGTCGAACAGTCCGTACGACTGTACCTATGTCCCCCTGACCCCCTATGTCAAGTGCCAGCAAACTAACATGGATTCTTGTTGCAAAATGGACAGTCTAAATAACATAGATCAAAAGTGTCCGCAACCATGTGTCCATGTCAAGGTCCTAAATACAAGTTTGAATTCTGTTTGTATACAGGGTACTTTCGTAAACCTTTTAAAATTTCATCCTTCACTGCCCTAGTTTTCAATTATCTATTTTCTTTCATCTTATTAATTGCATTATATACTTAATTCTGATGCTTTTCCATATTATCAATGACCAATCATCAAATCGTTTGAATACTGTTGTGGCTGACTACCATTACACGGAACCAGTACGCTGTGCTACATAATGGTTCCTTAGGCTTGTTATTGGTTTACTGAAGTGGCTGACTAACTGTACAAACTACTGTTACACACTGGTCTCTTAGGCTTGTCATTGGTTTCTTTTACCCGTCCTATATGTACCATGATTTTAAAAATTAAAAAATATAGTGGTGGTTTCTTTTACCTGTCCTATATGTACCATGATAACGTGAACTCTCAAAGCTTTCTGCTTATAAATGTATATTAATATGCAAAGCATGATAGGGAGTATATAATTAAGATTGCATCACCCATTATCATCAATTTTAAAAGCATATCGATTAAGACATACCTGTGCAAGAACAGCAGCTGCCAACTGTAGACTTGGTTCCAAGGTCTCCGGAACAACCTGGGATCATGAAAACTGTGAGGCCTATTTGACTATGAAGTGAAGAATGTGGTAATTCTCAAAATCAGTACAGAGTGGAGCACCATGCCCTAATAACTTGATAAGACGGTAAATTTACAAGGCTCAAGAAGACAAGCATTAGATCAGGCAATATCTTGCTACTTTTCAAGCTAAAACCCCTTCTATGAAAGTTAGAAGGAACAGAATTAAAAGTTGAGCAGAAAATTTAGATATCATACCGCAGTTGCCCCGGCCTTTTCTAGATTAAGACCATGATCAACATCATGAGCACGAACAAATGTTTTAATATTCGGGAAATACTTGCTCAAAGCCCAAACAGTTCTATAATTGGCACCAGGGGTGTCCAAAGTTATTGCCGCGGCGCAAGCTCTTTCAGCCCCAACTTTATGAAGGATCTAGATAGAATAAATTATTGTTATTACCAAAAACTATAAATATGATAAAAATGCATGAATAACCTAGCATTTAATATACCTCACGACTTCCTGCATCACCAAAATATACAGGAAGATCAAGAGCACGACCAATTGCCACCCTATCACTGTGGAACCATGAAATATTAGCATAAGAAACGTTATAGAAGCACATAGTAGCCACTATGAAAAAAAAAAAAAAAAAAAAAAAAAGGCTTCCAAATTCTGCCAAACAAACAGAAACTGACATTATTCTGCCTAAAACCCTGAGTAAGTAAGAGAGGGAGTAGATGCATAAAGCCATAAACCTCAACCCAGCAACAAGAAAGCTGTCTCCAGCAATAAAGCTAAAAGAAAGATATAAATGTGAAATTTCAGACTAGGAGAAAGCAGCAATTCACAGTATATCATGGTGGTGGTCAGTTTTAAACATACTAAAATCCAATACAATCGAAAAAACAGATGGACAACCTGAAAGTGCTGGCACACAAGGGAGTGACACAAACAGGTTTAATTTGTCAAAAAAAAAAAACTTGCACTTTTCATGAGAGTCGTGATTAATTCATCCTTCACATATTTTTATATTTGCAGTGTTTCCTTTGGCTTGCATATGTAGTTACTGAATCGTATGCCAATTATTTTAAGACCATCCAAAAACTTCAAAGAAGACCCTATACTGTTTGGCAAGTGCATTTCTGAAACAAGTAAAACTGTACCTTCTCACATCAAGAGCAACAAATGGTATCAACCGTTCTGAAAGAAGCTGTGCTATGATCTGCGGGAAAAAATCACATCACAGCAAGAACAAAAAAAGGGGGGCAAATTATAGAAATTAAAAACTCCAGAAATATAATTTAGGGAAGTGAATATTACCTGACCCACACGTCCGAATCCACATATAATAATATGACCTTGCAAGTCATCAGTCTAGGATAGAAAAGATATAGATCAGCAACAGCAAAATCAGAAAGAATCAGCTAATGTGAAAAGTGAGAACATCGTTACTGTTTATCAGTCAGCAATAATTATTTCAAAGGTACAGTGCATCTGCATTTTAATAATAATAATAATAATAATAATAATAATAATAATAATAATAATAATAATAATAATAATAATAATAATAAGGGACTTTTACATAGTAGCCAATGTTTTAGAACTCCCTATTTGGATGACAGAAAAGGTAAGTTCCACAGCTTCCACTAGTTCACAAATAAAACTAGTACCTTTTTCGCTTATGTCTAAAATTTTTGGTGACCTAAAAAACAGTTTATCCATCAAAGATGCTGGAGTTTAAGGGAGAAAACACGGTTTTTCAAAGCGCCGATGATTTTACTTGTTACATCCGGCAACCAACCAAGAGCTACCACCTCACTGGCCCACCCCTCCCCTTCCGCCTCAACAATAGCTGCCACCACCCAACTGACCTTTTGTGAGTTAGTGCATCTTGAAAAAGGGCTTGTCCCATAAAGAACCATGAATCATCCCCTTTTCTCAACCTTAAAATTATTCTCTAATGATTGTTGCTATTATCTCTCAAATCAATCAATAGTTGAATAAGTTTAGCTCTAGTTAATTAGTGCAATAACATCATCTCAGTAGTTTTAATAGTTACCAACTTAATTTGTCATCTTGCTCCTTCCATTCTTAGTATCTAATTGGCTAACTGCTAATTGGGGAGATCAATTCATTCTTGCCACTATACTTTTTTTGGTCAGTTAAGTTAATTTCATCATGAATATGCTAGATGATGATAAATCCTGAGTCAATGATCAGGCAAACCCTTCCACTGTAGAAGTTCCACATAGGAATACCCATCCCTCTAAAATCAGCATATCGCTGATCACATCAATAACATCAGGAACCAAATCTAGTTTTCTAGGCTCCAGACCAAATAGGATAATCCAGCATTAAGACTGTAAACCAAAAGGAAGGCTATCTCTGACCTTTAACTATATATTCGTTTGAAAAGAAAATATTTCATCATTCAAACATCAGTTAATCCCAACTAAACCAGACACTGTTTTGTTTATGAAAGTTACTCTCATTCTACCAGTATTCTGTCGAACTCAATCTTTCAACATGTCTTTCAGTCAACAAGAATACTTTCAGTTATTCTTCCTGAAATACAATCAACACTGTTCAGAAATACATGCTGCTGTTTAGAGTTGACGTACTCAAACCCCTCTTTGCAATAAAAAAAAAAAAAAGTACCGGCTGGAGCGTCTAGTTGTACTGTTGACCTTCAAGATCAAACTTCAAAAAGGATTCTTTCTAAGACAGTATGCTCAAATAAATATATTTCCAGGAAAGTAAGTGTATTGATACAGAATGAGTAATTGCTCACAAAATTCGCGGAAAAGAAAATGATTCATGGATAACTTATTACTTGTTTCCTTCTAACTAATGCAGGTAAAAAAACACTCGAGAAACTCAGCAGTAAACATTAAAGAAGATTTAGAGGAAAATTTTGGGGAAAAATATACAAAGAGAAAGGTTCTGAGATACCTCGCTCTCAGCTGGTAATAAACTCCGTACATCATGCAGCTCAAAACGAGACGCAATCAGTTGGCCACCAGCAGCCAGCCATGGTGTAAGAGCCATGGAAATTCCTACTATGAGAAACATCAAAGATGACAGCTGGGGAGACATTATGCCCTGCAAATAAGCTCAACCACAATCAGAAAATATAGAGTAATCCATGCTAATAAATAGCCCTATTTGGAGCCAGAGATGGAGTTGTGCATCTGATCATTCAAGAAGGTAGTAATTTAAAGTGCACAGGTAGAAGAGATGCAAGGAACTCTATTACTCATGATTCGTGCTAGTAGTCTGCAAGAACATATACAATACCCTCCATTCATGGCATAACTAGATTATGTATAGGCTCCTCTTTGTTGCTGATATACCCTATAATCTAGTTCCCATGAATGGAGGCCTTTGTCTTGCAGGTGAAAGGAGGGTCTGGAAGGGAGGGTATTGTGTAACCACAGCATACACTAATGTTAAAGGAACCATTCTATGAGACTAATATAAGACCACCAATCTCATATGAAACAGAACGTTGAAAATCTGAGGAATACATATACATAATGGGAGTTGCTGATGTGCGTATGTTGATATGGGTGTGTGGGAACACTCTAGGAGTCTAGGGCTAAAACTAGGGATGAACATGTGAATGAAAGTCGAAGTTGTGATTATGGGGGGAAAATTGGGGGAAAACGCATTCTGTTGGTTTGGGCAATTGGGCATGTCTGCATGCAAGACAGACTGCTTAAAACGTACAGTTTGGATTATGGTGAACTTGAAAGGGATCAAGGAAGACCAAAAGATAACATAATTTGGGGGAGTTAGTTGAATAATTTGGTTTAGCTTGAACAGATGACACTTGATCATAGATAATCAAGGGAAAGAATCTTTGTTTTTGATCACATGGAATGATAATTTGGAACATAGAGCAGACACCCCACATTGTGGGATTAAGATCTTCATTAATTTATTATTTTCTTCTTTTGAGAGCTTTCTTAGTTTTGCCCATCAAAACTACGCATGTCCAATTGTCCATCATTAAATCAAAACTCAAAGAAAGTTATATATTACCAAAAAAAAGTCTCAAATCAGAGATTAAATCCTATCATAATCTCTAGGTTGCACTAACAGATGTAATGAAGAGTCGTTAAAAAAAAGTAGTAAAATGATTCAAAGAAAGAAAAGTTACAGCATGACTAAAGCATATAGACTAAAAATAATATCAAACCTGGTTCACAGCTTCACCAAATGCAACAAATGCAAATTCTCCACCAGGAGCAAGAAGAAGACCAGCTCTGACTGCAGATACAGTTGAAACACCAAAAAGTCTACCAACCAAAGCAACCAGCATAGTTTTACCCACAATTAGAAGTCCCAATCCACCCATAACAACCGGGAAGTTTGAGAGTAAAAGTTTTGGATCAATCGACATCCCTACCTGAGAATATGAAACAAGCTATTAACATGTGAAATCTCCCCCTCAATGTTTTAACAGGTAATGGTAAAATATATAGCTGAGAAGAGAGTGCTCTTTTAATAAAGTAAAACAATTGACAGCAAACGCAATGAAAAAGTCACGTCATTGACAGATAAAATGGGCCGTGAGAACTAAGGGCTCTGGTAGAACAGGTAAGAAGAAAGATTAGGACCTCTACAGATATGTTTAACATGCTTGAGGTCGAAGCCTTGCGAGAATTATAAATGGACATTTTCAGCTGTGATGTATCACAGTTACTAATGAGTCCACCACAAGCTTCAAAGTGAGAAATAATACATCATTATTCATTTTAATTCTGTGGACAATGGTATCAAAACAGGATCGGAAGCTTTATTGAAGGAAGATATCTTAAAAGTCACATGTTCCCCACATCACAAGGACACAAGTTTAAAAATTTCAAGAAACAAGATCCAAAGTACCTACCGTCATGAAAAAAAGACCCAAAAGAAGGCCACGATATGGTGCAATATCTGACTCAACTTGCAATGAAAACTCAGTTTCTGCAAGAAGCAAACCAGCCAAAAATGCCCCCAATGCCATGGATAGACCAGCCTGAGAGCAACCAAACAACAGTTAGAAACGCAGAAAGAATTACCAGATCAGATGCCTCTACTTTGAAAATAAACTTCCCTGCCTAGTTGTGACTGATCTTTAATATCAATCCCCAATGACTGATCTTCCCTGCCTACTTTGAAAACAAACAACTTATGATTCATAAAAATTTTCCACCCACCCTTGCTGTAAGGAGACTTGTCCCAAGAATAACAAGAAGTGTGTTTGCAGAAAATATTTCTGCATTCTGGTTTTCTGCAATTTGTCTGTATATTGGTCGAAGAAGCTGCAGAACATCCAAAATGTAAGATTTCAGTTAATGCAAACTAATCTTTGAATATAAAAAAAAAACAGCCAAAAACATAGTAATTCCAAGCTTTAAATAAGAATGGAAGAATGGTAAGTGAGTTTGTAAACGCCCTGTACCCTAGGGCATATAACAGAAAAACATCATTTTACTGATGTACACTTTTTAATTCTATGTTCATACAACAAATGTAATCGAGATGGGAAACAAGTTGCAACATTTTCAATCATCTGTAATTTAGCTACAAACATATGGGTTGTAATTGCTATTTGTGTAGCTGTTTACCATTGTCCCACATTATTTTTCTAATTGGATTTACTTAGCTAAGGGGAGACCAAGGTAGCTTATAACACAATATAGTCTAGTCCATATTGACTACTTGACTAGTTCAATGCCTTCATAGACTAGGAGCACAAATACGTAGACAGGCACAGTTAATCACTCGGAACTATCTCTGTGGTGTGGCTAGAATACACAATAAAAAATTGAAAAACAAGTAGGAAAACATAATAAACCACTTACCAAGCGTCCACCAGCAATTATAGCAGTTATGGCAACAACTGCCTTAACAGCAGCCAATCCAAGGGCTTCTGCAATAGCTTGGAAACCAATCTGAAACAGCAGTAGATGATCAACTATATAAACCCGATAATTTCAGTCGGTATCATAAATTGAGAGAAAGAATGATTTTTCAGGCTTCGGGGTTTTTTTTTTTTTTTTTTTGACGGGAGATTATTCAGATTTTCTCTTAGGAATATCTGCAGTATTTTCTTTGAATGTTCTTCATAAACTCATCAGTCCTTAGCAGTATTAGAAAAAAATCATATTTAATGTAACAAATGCTTTCTTTCTCATTTTGATGTCATTTGTCTCTTTCTCTCTCCGTCACTTTAGTTCTCTATATCCATTCAACACCACAACAATCTTTATATAGGAATCCATGCAACTAAGTTTGTTACATCTAAAATGGAGAAAGTATTTTAAGAGACAAATAATAATTATAAAAAAAATAAATAAAATAAAAAAACATTGGTTGAGTGAACACTGAACACATAAGATGGAATGGATGTAGTAAGTTGACAAGTTTATTCAATAATCATAAAAACAATAATTCCATGGCATCAAACATTTTACTTTTCTTTTTTTTTTGGTCCTAACTAGTAACACTTCCCTAATGATGCATTGATGCTTATTCTAATAAATATTCATATTTAAATTCTAATTTCTAACCCTCAAGGATTTCATCCAGATAATTTGACAAGCAATGCCACCAGAAAAGCGCACTTAAATTCTATGCCACACAGGACCATAGACAGCAGAATTGCAGGTATTTACTAGCACTAACTTTCCTTGATATTTTTTTTTTATAAGTCACAAGGAAACGTTAGAAGACTTCCAGAGTTCCAGAAGAAGGCTAGAAACATCACGTGAACACCTCAACACCTTTCGTCCTATCACAGATAATTTACTCTACAGCCAAAGCAACTACTATATCATAATATCATAGTGAGACATGAAGAGATCTGAAGTACACTGTATCAGGTAGTTGAACTGATCAGAGAGAGGAATCATTTTCTCAATATAATAATTATTTTCACATTGTTAACCAAAATAACACTTTGAGATACATATAATTGTGAGTTTGCCACACATCACAATTGACTGTCCAGAGTACAGGACTTCATCAACCATACAGCTCCTCCCGTACCAGCAAGATAACCAATGTGTAATTTATAATTTCAAGTTACTAAAGAAGGTTACTTACCCCTCCTTTAGAAGAATTTGGTGAAATAAGAGGTATGAGTATCAACAACACCACCACTGCTAAATCCTGGAGAAAGGGACAACACAAAAGAAAAAGAAACAACCAGAAATGTGATCAAATCTAGAAGACAAAAGCCAAACTATATCAACCATTAGCTAAATTGACATACAAGTAAGGACCTAGAATTAACTCAAGGAATAAATATAATGACATGTCTTACAAGCATCTATAATTTGAGATTGGATTTGTATAATTGAAAGGACAATAGTCTAGGAGCCATTTTGACACGTGGTATTAGTAACCTTACAGCAATGACACATTGGTCAGCACCCTGGCTTACTTCGTTCACCACTTTTCTCAATAAGAATATGCCTCAAAAAAATATACAAAAAAAACAAGGGTATAACTTTTCAAGACACACTCTTTCATAAACTTTACCGTCTCCCACAAGATATGTTAATTGCCAACTTTAATATTACCTGGAAAAGTAAGACTGAAAAAGTAGCACGTCCATGCCGTGAAGTGCTCTCACCTCGTTCCTGCAAGACCTGAACGCAAGTAGAGGAAACACAATTAAAATTTATCTTAATTAATCACAGCACAAAATGAAACTTTCTCAGAGGAAGTCAATAACTTGAAAATACAGCTTTCTTTGAAATCCTTTGAATGGTCCCCTCAAATTTCTAATTAACATATTGTCCCTACTCCCCCCACTACAAAAACTAAAGTAAAGATGACACAATTCAACCCTGAGGAGGAAGAATGGGTGCAATAACTCTTGAACTTCTTTAGGTTAGGTTACATAACCAACAACAAAACTTCAAATGAACAACCAGAAAATATAGAATCAAATTCTGTATTTATTTACCTAGAGAAAATCTAGCTCTAAAGCAAAGAATGGAATACAATGGAGTTAAGAGACACCAATCTGACTACAGGATTAGAAAAATAAACAAATACAAAACTAACAACCAATTGTGGCAAATGCTACCTGCAGGACGACAGCAGTTGAAGACAAGGCCAAGCCATTACCAATTACTATTGCTGCAGGACCTGCCTGTTTCGAAATAAAATGGGTCACCAGGCCAATTGCTGCAGCTGTAGCCAGCACCTGCATAGATATCCCAAGTCAGCAATACAATCCAAGATGTCTTAATAAGATTGCAGTGGATGGCAATTCAGTGTTTTTATTTACCTGAGCGGAGCCCAAACCAAACACGTACTTCTTCATGGAACTCAGTCGTTCAACAGAAAGCTGCCACAAGGAACAAAATGTTCAACTTCTGTAATTTAATAATTAAATCATCACTGAATTATAAAGCCTTTCCTAGATTCGTGATCTGGTATGCACCTCGAGGCCAATGTTAAATAATAAAAAAACAACTCCAAATTCGGCAATCGCCTTAGTTTCATGCACATTACGAATGATTGAAAGACCGTAAGGACCAATCAAGATGCCGGCAGCCAGATAGCCAAGGACAGGACTACCTGGAGATAAGCAAATACAAAACATATGAGGGCTAAGAAAAATTATAAAGAGATAATGGTTTGATTTAGTAACGCTTCTTAAACACAGTCAGCAAAATGAGGCCTCAGAAATAGTAAGATTACATGAATATTTTAAAATAATATCACCTCAATAACATCCTAAAGGGCAGGTATACATCCTGAATATACATACAACTACACAAGTATGCAACTCCTTTCAAAAAATAAATAAATAAATAAATAAATACAAGTATGCAACTCCTTGTCCAAAGGAAGAGAGAAACATTTTTTACCCCCAGGAATTTTCTGGAAAAGAGGTACAAATATCACACTGGCCAGCAATAACCATAGCATATCAAACAGAGATGCTTCCTCTTCATTTATCTGTTGAAAGAGGGGCAACAACAACAAAAAAAAAAGAAAAATAGAAATTTTAAAAACAAATTGATAAGTTTAATGAAAAATTTGGGGGTTGAGGAGGAAGCTACATGCCTCTTGCTGAGGAACCATATCAATTAGCCTCTTTACTGTCTTTGGAAATTTCTGCAATTGTTGAATCAGAGGTTTTCCACTTGAAGATTCTTCTTCAATATTGGTTGTTACACCTTGCGGAAAAAGAAACTGAACACCTTTTTCACCTCGTTTCAGATAAAAAGCCACCCTGTGATAAAGTTATCTATTAGTAATAAAGAATGACAGTTAACAGTATAGCAACAAGATCTTTCAGTCATCAACCAACACGATGGTATGCATACAGCATATCAATCTTCTCTGTTCTCCCCCTATTGACCTATAACTCATGTTTACCAGAGTAAAGTGATGAATATGAGTAAAATAATGGAGTCAAACTCAAAAAAAATGTTTACTGTGGTAAAAAAGATTGGTTTTTCTAAAGATAACGGAAAGTCGGAGATTTCAAAAATAGAAGAGACTTCACAAAACATGAATTTAAAGATTGAAGTATTGAAGCCACTGCTAGAAGTGTGGATCTAACCCTGACAATATACAGAACTACAGAAAACCAGAATAACTCTTCTTCAATCAATCAATTAATCAAACCAGAGAAACTCTACTTCATTAAATAAAATTAGGTAAACAAGCTAGCTGACTGGATTATATATTAACTTCAAAGCAATGGCAGAAGGATGTTTGGTCATCCTGGGTCACGTGCAACATGAAAATAGATGGTCAATTGTGTGTAATACTGTATTTGCATCTGTTTGTGACTGAATTTTATTATAAGCTTTATTGTTTTTGTTTGTTGTATGTTTTAGATAGTATGACTATTTCCATGACTTTATGCAATTTCAAATTTCCTACTCCGTATTTGTTATTACCTCTGGATTATATTGCTATTGGCTAAATTATGTTGGATTTGCCTTTGTCCTGATGAATTTGTTCTGTTTTAATCCACTATCCCGTGTATTTATTTGGCGAAGGGTTGGTTAAAAGTTTTCAATGACGTTTTACTTCGTATTACTTTTGCAATTAAATTTATCATAAAGTACTTTTGTAATGATAAATAAATACTAGTAAATAAATTTTGATTCATAATACTAGTAACTAACTATTGATGACCCAGCATCCAAAACATCTCAGATCCACCACAGCATCAAAGATGGCTGTTTCTATAAAGAGGTCGTGGGTAAACAATCTACAAGCTTTAAATCATTAAATTATAAAATAAAAAACTTAAAAATTAACAAACTAGTTAAAAAAAAGTTTGAAAAGTCTGACCAAATTCAACTGCTACCTCGTAGGTGCCCCAAAAAATTATACAGTACATTTTGTAAGATTGAGCCAAGGTTTGACAGTCAAAGATAAATATTAATACAAAAATTTTAAGAGCCAAAACCTTACATCCAAAGCAATGAACCAATGATAAAACCCTTCGCCACAAAGTGAGTTAAGAGAAAAAAAAATACTATGGAGTGTGCACTGCCACTAAAGCATCTAATTTATATAATTCAATTTCCAAAAGGGGGTCAGGGAAGAAATATCAATTACTCTATTTCCATAATACCAGCAACATATTATCCTACAATTTGAGAAATATACATACTTGCATTGCATGAGGTAAACAATTGCATTGGTTGATTGTGCATTTCCTTAACCAGATTTAGAGCAGCTTAATATTTTCACAATCAACATAGAAATGGTAAAATAGGGAAAGGAAAAGGGTAGAAGCAAAGGTCTATTTGTTTCCGCACACCTCAAGAACAGCACTCAAGCAACAAAGAACTAATAATGAACTGAAATATTAAAAAAATAAATAAATAAAATAAACAGTTTCAACATACCCTGCTCCAGCAAGCAATAATGCCACAACCAATTTTGGCATTTGTTTCTTCGCAGAGTCCATAATTCCACGAAAAACAGAAACAGGTGTGAACTCCTCTCCATCAACATCAAATGAAAAGAATGAAGCAGGAAAGAAACGAGATGATTTCTTCATCGATGCTTTTGGACTATTGGAAGAACTGTCACGGGCAACTTCTTTTGGTATCTCTAGCTTCTTGGCTTGTACTGCACTCTTTAATTTCTCTGCATCTGTATCAGTATCTCTGTTGGCTTCCACAAGTGGTTTTTTATTCTCTTTTTCACTTGAATCACCTATCTGAACAGCATCATTTGTTTTGTCTAAGGGCTTATCCAATGAGGGTTCACTTGAGTCAGTTTCAAAACCATCAGCACCAACACTTCCTGAACCAGAAACCCCTTCCTGAATAGCAACATCTTCCTGAATAGAGTCTGGGACATCAGTTTGAGAACCTGAGAGCATTTTTTCAGCTTGCAGCAAGACCATCTCAGCATCATTCACACGCTGTGCAGCCTGGAGCTCAAATGCAACAGCCTGTTCTGCTAAAAGCATTATGTTAGTGACATCCTCTTCTGCTTTCAGTGCATCCGCCTGTGCTTGATCAGCAACGATGTTCAGTCTCTCCACCTCGTTTTGCAGCTCATCTTTCTTCTGCTGCAGCCTTGTTAGCTCTGCTACACTCTTATCCAAAGCCAACTGACAT
The DNA here is from genome assembly GCA_008642245.1 of Bassia scoparia. Classification (NCBI taxonomy): domain Eukaryota; kingdom Viridiplantae; phylum Streptophyta; class Magnoliopsida; order Caryophyllales; family Amaranthaceae; genus Bassia; species Bassia scoparia. The sequence continues at coordinate 155,218 of SNQN01000051.1, read as the reverse complement.
TGCTTCACCTCCTGCTCAGCATCTAGGCAAGCTACCTCCTCTTTCTTTAGCAGGTTGGAAACTACCTCCTCACTTTCACTTTCTGAATCACTCAGTACCTCTACAGATTCCAAAGCCACCTGAAGCCTTGCCTCTGCCAAAGAAAGAGCCATCGTGGCTTTTTGAACAGCATCCCTAGCACCGACTTCCTGATCTGTTAATTCATCAATCATCTTTAGCGCATCATCGACATCAACTCTAGCGTTTTCTGCTTGATCTTTAAATGCAAAGGCAGCTTCAGATATCTTTTGCGCCTTAGTTTCGAACATATTGCTATTCAGTCGTGCAACCTCCAAGTCCCTGCATGCCTTCTCCAATAATTCTCTCAGCTCATCCAATACTGGTGACACAGCGTCCTCATCTTCTTTCTCATTCTTCTCTCCTTCTTTCTCAGTCTTCTCTCCTTCTTTCTCAGTCTTCTCTCCTTCAGAACTATCCAACACTAAAGCACCACCATCCTCTTCGACCAACCCTTCACCATCAGAATCTTTACCTGCCTCTACACCCCGACCATTTCCATCAATGTATAAGGCATCATTACTCTGACACTGAGCTACCCCTACCAAACTCCCAAAATCAGATTCAGCTTTTCTTGACGGCAACCCCAAGACAAGACCATCAACATCCCTTCCAAACGGCAACTTCACAACAGAACAACCACTTAAACTACCAATTCTCTTCACATTTTTCTTCAAACATATTCTCAAAACCGACCTTGAATTACCTCCATACTTGTACCCAAACCCGCTTATCCTAAAACCCAATTTCGAGTGGATATTATCCGACAACCGATACCGCTTACTATCACTCCCGTAAATCAAATTCGACTGTCTAAGACTAGACGCAATATCCATTTCATACCAATCACCACAACTCGCGAACTAAACAAGCTGCTATGACTTATCGTTGACCGAACCTCAAACACCTAAACAAACAGTGCAAAAACAACAAATTCTCAAAGAAACGAAGCAATTTCGCTAACAAATTAAGCTCAAACAACATCAAGAACTCATACATCATACCATATCAATAAATGTGCGCAATAAACCCTAAAACAAACGAATGAAATAGTAGTAATTCATTCAAGAAAACAGAAATCAGACGCAAATTGCATGATGAGTTGAAGAGAGAGAAAGTAGGAGAAGAGAAGAGTACTTACAGATCATACAGAGAGAGAGAGAGAGTGAGAGTGAGCTAGTGGACGTGCAAAGCTTGAAAGAGAGCTCTAATGGCGGATATTTTTGTAAGAAAGAAAGGAAGAAAAAGAAAAAAGGAAAAAGGTTTATTTATATGAAATGAAATGACGGAAATAGAATGACTGAAAAAAAAATGCATAACTGCCTGATTTTATTTTTATTTATTTTATTTAATTTAATTGAGAAAGTGACGTGGAATTTACCTTTTTGTTGTTTTATTTGTCTTAGATTTTAGTGCCTTAGTGGTGAGAAAGGAGTCTACATCGTAGTGAATATTAAGTGCACAATTAAGCACGATTCTATTCCATTGAATATTCCCTTACGTTACCCTTTTACCAATTTCGGACAATTTCGCCTTGGATTGATCCGAAAGGATTTTGTTAGATTCGTCTCAAAAGGTAGTTTTTATTATCAAACTTAAATTTTTATAAAGTGTGGTGAAAGATGTAAGGTGTAATGAAAACTGTGCAAAAAGTAATCGTAACAAACATTTTGAGACGGAGAAAGTAATTTAATTCCTTTAAAAATTAATACTATATACTTCAATTAGTTCACCGTCTCAAAACTTAATACTTCATAGTGCTCATACTATTATTATGTTTTTAATTAGGTGTTCCAAACATTTCATTTCTAAATTCAATCTTCATTACTTCATCCAAACTTTCTACCCAAAATTACTTTTTGCCAAAAAAATTTATTCACATATGTACTCTTTTACCTAACTTACTCAATTATTCTACTCTATATCAAATTTACACAACTCTTTTATCTAACTCAATTAACTGTTAAATACCGTACCAACACAACAAAAATAACGATATTACGCCGTGAGAGTAGTGCCGTAGTGGTACCATGTATGAAAATCAATTCTACAATGGTACCACCGTGCCATATAGAAAATCTCTTTTATCTTTCAAATGTCGAACATGTCTTAGTCTTGAGTGATGACTAATGAGTTATAAAGTGGACATACATTTAATGGACCTTCATGTATTAAAGTGAATAAAGGATTGGGCTTCACGTGATTTATATGAACTCGGGTTCATCTCATCCCATGAATTAACTCTTTTACTTCTTCCGTTTCAATTTAGTTGCTATACTTGGAATTTGTACGAATTCCTATGTAAATGTTGGGAATGAAACACATAGAGAGAGAGAAAAAATAAGGAGACCCGTGTGAAAAGAAAAATAGAAATAATATTTTATATAAAATGGAAGTGTAGCAAGAGCCAAGTAATATAAAACATACGATAAAAGAAAAGTGTAGCCAGTAAAATGAAACGAAAGAAATAGAAGAAAACAATATCAAATTTGCAACACATTTACAGTGTCTAAGTGCAAAGTTACTGTTAGTGCAAGATTATCCCTAGTCTTGAAGGGAATTTTGAAGTGAGACTCTCTCAAGTCTTAACGTATAATCTCTATTATATAAGCCAAGGGGGGAGCAATGGTGTCCCCCCTAGGAAATGTCTTATTCGCCCTTGATAAATATAAACTAACATATTTAAATCTTCCTTAATTAATTRACTCCCTYTTATAAAATTTTKAATCAAAGGAAGGTTTTAAATTTATCAAATAAACTACTACTTAAAACCTAAAACATTGATAGTAAAAAAATTATGATTGAAAAAAAAACTACAATTCATAAAACAAATACAATTCAAAGAGCGTGAAATATAAATTAACAGTTTTTTATCTTTTTTTATTTCTTTTACAAGTTTCAAGCACGCATAGCGTGCACTAAAAAACTATAAATGAGTATGAGTATTCTACTTCCTCCCCTAAGATAAGTGTCCAGGTTGTATGGAGCCTTTTTTTTGTATCAAATTTAATCTTTTACTTTTTAAATATAAATGGAAAAAAATTAACTTTATATCATTTTTTTAAAGAATAAAAATAATCCTGGTGAAAAATCTGATGTGGCAGAGTCTGAAAAAAAGTCCTAAGAGTTTTGAAATAATCTTGCTCTTATCAAGGTATCAATTATTAAATGCAGTAAGTTACAATCTATAATTAATTCTATTTAATCCTTATTATAGCTTTAATTTAAATAATACCCTCTCCATTCCACTTTAATATTTACGTTTTTTTTTTAATATATACAATGACATAAAAGTTTTAAAGTGATTTTATTTTATCTCCAATATACGAGTATACAAGGAATAACATACGAGAATGTTTCCCCCTCCCCTTTCTTCTTTATCTTCGTTTTTTTCTATCCAAACAAAGTATGTGACTACATGAGCTCTAACATCTATGGAACATTCAGTTCTTTTGTTATATACTTCTATGCTACTCCACCATTAAATAACAACACAAAGCTGAGAATTGACACTACACAACTATGTGCTTCAAAGTAATCATCATTAGGTCTTATATCATATACATCGGACAACACAAAGATGAGAAATGACACTACAAAACTATGTGCTTCAAAGTAATTATCATTAGGTCTTATATCATATACATCGGACGGATTCTTTTGCTATAGTTTCATAATTCACAAGTCGCAACTGCTTGCAAAGCCTAATGTTGGCATTATACAAAATACAAATGACTTCAAAAATTACACCATAAAATTAACAGCGGAAATTCTCATGCACTCATGAACTCATTTTTTGTGAAGGCGGCATGTTGATCAAAATCACTGGAAATATGAATATGTTCCACTGCCACCGAAAGCCTCAACACTTAAAATCAAAACTACACAACACTGTACAAAACAATAAGCTTGTGGAAACAGAAAGATATGACATCTCTCGGTGGTTTAAGAAACTTCACCCCTCTCACGAGCGATAGAAGTTGACAGTATACCAAGGTCTCGATTCAACAATGTCAGAGCAGACTCACACTCCGAGATTATTCTCACTACAGAAGAAGGCTCACCGCCAACTGTCTCAGATGACCCAGCTTTAACCGCATCATGCGAATCTCGGAGGTTCCTCAAATTTCCTAGAAACTGTAGAGGGAACAAAGACAACTTTAAGGGACCCAGTGTCATCCTAAACTAGCCAAAATTATACATCCTCGACTACTCAAGTAGCAATTTTCTATATGTTTTTTTAAGGGACTACAACAGTTTTTATTTTTTATTTTTATTCTTTTTTTTTATGGGATTCATTTTCTACTGGGTTAAGAAAGATGGTCTATATTACAGCAAGATTCTAATTGCCAAAGCTAAGAGCTAAACACTATTATTTTATAGGAATAGCCACGTAATCGTTTTTAAAGCTCAGAAAGGATTGACATCTTAACTTGAGATCAATTAAGATTTTGATTCTGCAAATTGCAATGTCAGCCTTTCGATTACTAGAGGTTTACACTAAACTAAAGTTCTTAACTTGTAAATGTCGACAACTGCTTCAGCAGATCCACATATAATTTCTTTAAATTCTGAACAAAACTTTTCTAAGTTTCTTAAAACTAGGTTTCCCTTTCCCCCCATTGAACTCTAAAGAAAATTAACAATTCAGACACACACACACGACATGAGAAAGAAGTTTGAACTTAACACTGAACAAATAAGGGAACTGCCCATTTAAAAAGAAAATAACAGCTTCTAGTATGAAAAAATAGTTTTACTAAGAGAGGTTGAAATGTTCAAAAGAAAAAACAGAGGAAAAGACAATACCTTCAACAGCATTTTATAGGCCTCCAGCAACCTATTTGCAGCAGGACCAAAACCATGAAGCTGTGGTACCTCCATCATGTGCGTCCAAGGGCGTATCTCCTGCAAATATTTAGAAATTGCAAAAGGAAGAAGGATCACACTAGTAAGCATAAGAAAGACGACAAATGTGGGACTAAGTAGAGAGAAGTGTATGAAATGATTGCATATCCAGTTCAGAATACTCAACATGACATGTTATACAAGTCACAGAGATAGACAATGGCACTGAAGTTTAAGCAAATACTTCCTCTGTCTTTTATAAGATGTTACACACTTTCCTTAAAAGGAAATTCGGAATAAGATGTTGCACTTTCTATTCTTGTCAATGGTTTCTCTCTATCTCTGTCCAATACTCCAATCACATGGGCCACATTTTACCTTTTCTTTATACCTCTCTCATATCATTAAATTGCATTGGAGTCCGCAATAAAAAAAAGTGTAACATCTAATAAAAAAATAAGTACGAGTAATTTTTAATTGAAAATTATAGATTCATCAACACATCTCAGCCCCTTTGATGTAATGGTTTAGGACTTAAATCGGCTACCATCCTTCCACAGCTAACCAACAAAGCTTTGTAAGCCTCAAAGTGTAACACTCAAACGCTCAATCCATCGAGAATTATCAACCACATTGACAGTGTAACAAAAACTAATAATGTGATAGATAAATCTCGATGGAGGTAATATACTGGAGTAATATATAGTCCCGATGGAGGAATTTATATACAGTATAATATACAATCAAGACCAGACAGCATGACATAATCTTACACAGAAAACTAACAGAGCCTTTTTGCATCAAGGACTACACTGCAAATTTCTCAAAATCATGAAGTCATCAATCATGTAAACTTGATTCTGGTGGTGTGATTTGACATTTAACAAAATTATTAATACCTTTGTGTAAATGACATTGAAGGATCTGGCTGTTTCCAAAAAAGATTCCAAATGTGAACGCAGCTTTCTTTCTACTTCTGCATAGTCTTCATCCGGATTATAAGCATGCTGATAGTAAGCATAAAGAATAAACAGTTAGTTACAGAGAGGGAAAGTGGAGGACAAGAAGAAAGCAAAGCAAAAGCCAAGCTGCATATTTAACCTCTCAGTACTTTGTTGGGATAAATTAGCATACATGGCACAAAAAGAACTTAAGTAAGATGCACTTTTTCTCAGAAGAAACGAGGAAAAATGTCACACAAGATAGCACGATTGATTCAACTATTTCTGAGCACATAAAAAAAGAGATCACAAGGCACCTACTTAAGATTAACTGCTCCATAATTATTCAATAGGCTAATCATCTTAGAAAGAATCATTAAATACAAGTGCCTCAATTCCAAATGAGGTCAACGAAAGAGCCTTTTGCAATTAGATACACATATCCCCCAGTTTGCTATTGCTTAGTGCACAATTCTCAGAATTACATCACCAGAAACTTTGAATGACTCGTACTAATTTATGCAATTATGCAACCAACCTTTGATGCCAAATCATCAACGTTTTGTTGGAGATTCAGGAGTTTTTTTGACAGTTCTGACAGCTTTGAGTCAAGATCAGCAATTTCTGGCCTGCGAGTAAGCAGATGTTAGCATGCTGGAGCCTAGAAGTAAGCATCTTTTATCGCAGAACAAACAATAATGGTCTTACTTGAACTCATTTGTGTTTAGCAAAAAGATAGAACAAAACCAACATTCACCAGCAAATTCTTGAAAGCCAAAGCAACCAACATTACACAACAAAAGCTCTATTCCTTAAAGTTGGCTTTTATAATCACAAGCAACATCCATTTTCTCAATCTAATACAAGTATATAGTTATATAATGGAAAACATCAATATTGAGTTATTGCCAATAAATGATCTCAGAAAGAATGTCAACACCAGAAACTATAGTCAAGCCACAATTTAACTGTCTATCCTTTTAACCTAAATAAATAACTAAAATCCCTGCATAAGAACAAAATTACAAAAGCCAACCCTACTAGAACAAAAGCCAAAACTCTAAGTCATGTGGAGCCTCTTTCGATATGTTTGCGCTTGCTCAGGGCACCACATAGTGCATACAATAACCAAGAAACACATAATTCCTCCATTCCATGATAATTGCAATATATACTATATAGGGATAACACTTTTTGAAAATGACCAAGTAAATATACGAGAGATAGAGAGAGGGAATTCATCACCAAAATTAGATTTGTAGCAATTCATCTGAAACAGAGGAAGTATGCCTTACAATGGATATATAGATTGAATCTGCACATCTGCGGGAAACAGTTTGCACTCTTCAGAGAAAATCTGGGATTGCTTTTCAGCAATGGCGTCAATTAGTTGTATGTCCTTTGTAACCTGTTCATCAACACTACATAATAGGATGAGACACATTAGAAAAATCACAGGTGGCATGAAAGATGGGTGGTCTAGCTAGAATATATTATATCATAATTGAGATAATTGGCCTAGTGAGCTCCAGAGAGCACGTACAATAATGAAGTATACCAACATGGGTTATCTAGCAACGTTGTTACCTCCAATCAGGATTATCAGCATAGATGCTGGCCTCAACAAGGTCTACAATGAGCCTGAGCATTTCAGTGCGGTCTTCATAACTTCCACGTCCCTGGTTGAATATAAGATATAAACGAATATATCTGAAAGTTAACCAAAAAGTTCTTAAGACATAAACGAATCAATTGCACAACACAAGAACTCAAATTTATCGCACTTATCCTTCACCATGAACGTAAATAATATCTAATTAAATAGATCTGATGAAGAGCAACGTTCGGTTATTAAAAACTTACTTGAATAGCCTCTGTATCAGCAGTAGTTGTGATGCCAAGAAACTTAGCAATTTCAGCCAAGTCTGTAAAATGAAGAAATTATATGAAGTCATTGACACTGAACCAGAATTTACAAGACTTGGCCAGCCTTTATGTAATGGATTAACACAAAAATATAACAAATAATGGTGACAATTAACGTCACACAAGCATTTCCCGTCTTTATGTATAAAAAGAGTGGCAAGGCATAAGTATGGAGCATAATCTCATCCCAAAAGACCCAAACCATGACAAAAGAGTGGCAAGGCATAAGTATCAAGCATAATCTCATCCCAAAAGGAATTAGTGATGGTGATAACTAACATCACATAATTACCCTTCAACTTGTTATCTTAAAATCTCTAGCACTATGAAGATTCCAAGTTCCAAACTAGATCATGATTGAAAAGAGAGGTAAAAGTCTTTCCTTAGGACACCAATTCCCAATTATGCCTTGCAAAACTAGTAGATTCGTCAACCGAGGCCTAACCATGGAGATGGCAACAATGAAGACAATAGCAGCCCAATTAGGGGTGATTATCGGTCGAGCCATGTTCATTTAAGTTTTATCGAGCTCGAAAATTATTGAGCTGAGCTTTGACCAAGCATTGGCTGAGCCTTAACGAACTGTTCACAAATAAGTTATATTAATTATTATTCTTGATTCTCTCGTCTTCTTTGATTTTAGACTTAAAAATTTTCTTTGTTTTGTTCATTTTCTTATATAATGAACTTGTTAACCTTCTCATCTGTAATAAGTAAGATATTTATTATTACATACTTATGCATAATATATTATTTTTAATACAAAATAATAGTTGAGTTTGTTCATGAGTTTTTCGAGCCAAGCTTGAACTCGAACCGAGCCACAACGAGTTGAGCTCGAATAGTTCACGAACAGACCATGCTTATAATCACCCCTAAGCCTAATGCATGCGGATTTTTTATTCAACCCAACTTAAGGTAGTTTGATCTTCCTAACATGACACAATTTCAAAAGTAAAAAATTAAGTCACAGATCATGCTTTCAAGCATTTTGATTTATACAAAAAGAAAAGAAAAGAATCATACTCCGCACAAAATAAATTGAGAGAAAAAACTCTTTTTTGTGAAAATAACTAATAGAACAAAGATCAATTGCCTAAACCAAAATAAAGTTCTAATGAAGCATACACTGAATGCGAGAAGTTTCTTCATCACGATCAACACCATCTCCTTGCAGATTTTGTTGAGAGAACGGTGACTTGTCACCCAACAACCTATAATTACATAGATGTAAAGATATTTATGTAAGTTTTTATTACATTATTAAAAACGATAAGTAATTATATTATGCTCTTCATAAAGACACCTATATGCATCAACAAATGCACTGATACAAACTTTATCCCACCCAAATTTGGTCGTGCAAAATACTTAATTGCACCAAGTCCAATTGGTATTTTATCAAAGTAACAGACAATAATTACCTTAAGAATGGGAGCAAAAGGGCATCCGCAATAGCATCATGCTGGATTGCAATCTAATAATTTGACAATAACCTGCCCTTGCTCTTGCTCTCACTCCCTTCCTAAGTGACCTAAAACCCTACCCGTTTTTATGCTACTCATTTTTCAACTCATTGGAGGTTTTTGCCCCTTAATTTACTCCCAGTGCTTGAGCATCATATCTAGTACTTAGAATATGATAGTTTTACAAAAGACAAGTGACAAGTGATAGCTAAAAATTTGTAACACTTAAAAAAAAAAACAACCCTTGTTGACAATCTTATAGTACGACAATATCTTGGTTCTTCAATTTTTTTGATATCACACAACTTGTTTCAAATAATTTTGCACTAAATGACTAAAGTTGTTAGCACTTGGAATTGTACACCATATTAGATACCCATAAAGTCATGGTCAACAATCAACATCATTAAAAGAAACACATTGAATAACAAAGGATCTCAAACCATGGAGTGTTTATCCGACAAAATTACCATGGAATAATATATATTGTCATTATTCTTAAAATGCGTGAGCTTGGATCTCATTAGCTTTCCCCGAATGGAGAAACGGGAAAGGGGATAAAGGCAAGGAAGTAGAGTAGTAAAAATGTTTCCAGCCATCTTGGTTGCAACAGAATATACAACAGGATCTGGGGCACAAAAAAACACCTTTTTCAAAGGGACATTTCTTGACTAGGATCATGTGGTCTTTCTTTGTTACCAGTTTATATTTCGCTTGATATATATCTGACTTGCTTTTGGAATTATTGGAGAATGTACGTTGTCATTTAGTTTATCACATGAATAATTTCATTTTCACATCTTTTCCTATAATTGGCAAAAAGATCAAGTGAACAACCAAAATCACAAACTTCTTCAGCTTACACCATCAATTTTCATTCAGGACTTTCTTTCACTCAAGATCCCAATCCACTTAACACCTAAAACGTAATCAACAGTTCAACAAAATCAAGTTTCCTTCATTCAACCACTCCAATTCATCAGCTTGGAAGTTGTAAATTAAAATGTCACATTGCCACTCAATCAAAAAGCACTAAGGCCTCATTTGGTTGTCCACATTTCCCATGGGCAATCAAAATTCCCATGAATTTCATTTTGGACTTGTTGTTTGGTTGACACAAAAAATAGAAAATGGAGGCAATGCAAATTCATGGGAATTTTAACTTACCACAAAACACATGAAGTAATTTACCACACCTCCCCTTGGTTAATGAAAATTCATGGGAATTTTGAATTCCTACATGTTCTACCAAACAAGTTTGATGAATTTCTAGGAATTTGACTAGGTTAATAAAATCCCAATGAATTGTAACTTCCTACGGGAATTAAATTAATTTACCGCATCAACCAAACGAGGCCTAAATCTCCAATGTAGGACATTTTGTGAGTAAAGCAGCAAGTAAAATATATTGCCTTTTTAGTTAACGAAGGTGAAAACAAAACCAAAACCAAATTCTCCAGAAATCTATGATTCTTTAACATTCTTTGATAAACCATCAAAATGCAACCTTTTCTCCGCAATTCAATCAATAAAAAATTTAAAAAGAGGTTCAAAATTAGGTAGGAGAACAAAGGAAGAAGAAAATGAACCTGAAGAAAAGCCACTCAAGTAGCGCGTAACGCTCCATTCCAGCAAAAAGCAAAGACTGAGCAGGAGCATTAGCTCTCGAATAATTCAACTTCCTCAATTTCTTCTGAATCTCTTCCATTTGTTTTGCCGCCATTGCAGCACAGATCACTAAAACGCAACAAATTTAACTCAAATCTAGGATTGTTTTAAAAAAAACAAACAGATAAAATGAAGCTCAAGTTCCGAAGAATTGATCATACCTTAGAATTGCGAAGAATTGATGCCAAAATCGAGCGAAGAGGTTGAATGAGAGCAAATTCTAGGGTTGAATTCGAGGAAATTGGTTGATGAGAGAGAAAATGGATGCGCGAGAGCGTCGGAAACGGTGTCGGAGTGATTTGCCGGCGATGAATTTGAATTTGGTGGGATGCAAATAAGTAAATACTGCGATGGTCACAATCTGGGCTAATATTTGACTTGTTTGAGGCCCGTTTTTAAGTGATTGACAAAACAAGGCAACAAGTAGTCAAGGAGGAGTGATCAACGGTCGGGTTTAGAGGTCGACACGAGCCGTGCTACGATGGCTCATGGCCCTCGTGCCTTGGGGGGCTAGGCAATGTCCTGTCAAGCGGGTTCCTGTTAAGTTTTTAAAAACGAAGCTAGTGCACAGCTCAATCCACATGTCGTGTCGTGTCTTATGCTCCGTTATAATTCATTTGTTTTATGAGGGCATTGCTCTAAAATGAGTGTGTTTGTGTGCTCGTTCCAAAGCTTTGAAAATTAGTTCATAGTTGGCCCATTGTGTGTCTCTCGTGTTATGTTGTGTCAAGTACCTTCTTATTGGCTCAAATCATGTTCAACTCTAGTCGGACTGTTAAGATCTTTATTTTTTTAAAAAAATAAAAACGCATTTGAAATAGTGAAATTTGCTACGGTGTAGAATGGGTCAAGTTCAGGTTTTTTATGCTTTGAGTTTATTATAAGAAAGAAGTATATTTTAAGTTGTCCAATAGTTTTGTTTTGAAATGGACTAAACTAGTGGACTTGGATGCTATTGATCAAATCCTTGAAATAACCTAGCAAGAATGCAAAGTTATGAATTCCCCTAGGGGCATAGACGTAGAGTAACGTAGACAATTATACCTGCAACGAAATTTTATACCTTTAAACAAACAAGTACGGAGTACTGAAATTTATAATACCTATAATAATAGTTATATAAAGTTGTTCCAAATAATATACAACTAGCAATATTATTTTTTTACTAGTGTAACTTAATAATTTAAGGCAATCCTATCCTCAATTAAAAATTGTGGTTTATAACTGTTTTATTTAATTTATTAATAAAAAAAACCTTGGTAAATTCTTGTTCTTGCATCTTGTGAAACCCTACTATACCCAATCAACCAACAAAAATGGATCGAGAATAACTTAATTGACTCTATTATTTACCTCCAAATTAACTTGAAATTAAACTCAACAACAAAGATCAATAACAAATACATATTAATAGTCTATTCATTAGCTTTTTAAATAACAAAGTAAAATACCTTAAAAAAAATGCAGATTATTAATAACCCTTAAAAAGGCACATAAAAAACTATACATTTACATTATCATATGTTTCAAGCTTTAATTTCAATTATCCCATCTAATCTCCTTTAATTTCTAAATTTAACATCTTGATCTATTCAACTTCATCTCACCTTAGATTTCTCAACCCTATTAAGTTCGATCACAAAACTAATTAAACAATTTAAAAACACTATTAAATCAACATATAACTTTATCTTGCTTAAGAAACTAAACAAATAAATTAGTATTATCTCATATATTCCTCCATTTTATTACAAACACATCAATAGTATGTTTAAAATCACGTTACACCAAGGATGGATACTAAGAAGGATATTAGCGGCCGTTGCGAATATGGGCCCCACGGCGTTGATGGAGGTCTTACCGACGGGGATGTTGTTCCGGGTCACAAACCCGGCTCACGACGTGTCCACCATGCTACGAATCAATACGACGGCGTTTCATAGCTACTCGTGTGACGGGTCACACGTGCTGGAGGTTAACCTCCAGCAGTTTAGCTCCATAGTAAACTCTGCTAATGATGARGAGGCCATCAATATATCTCGATCTTCTGATAACCCTAATCTCGTTTCTTTTGTGTTTGTTAATCAAAGTATGTTCAAGGTACTTTTTCTTTTCTTTTATGCATGAGACTAAATTATATAATTATATATTTTAATTTCTTAGTTCATTATGCATGAATGATGAATTGACGATCATATTAATATAATAGGTTACGTTGAACATGTTAATGAGAACGTATACAATYTCACTTTTATGACCATGCATGCCTTTTGCACGAGTTGTGTAACGTACTATAACGTGTGCATTTTTAACGCTATTCACAAATTTCTCGCATAACTAAAAAAAATATGGTGGTACTTTTTGTGTACGTGTTGATTATGAAATGAATGGGGTGTTTCGTGGTGTGTGTAGATTTGGAGGAGAGTAGAAGCATAGACATAGAGGTTTGCGAATCGAAAACAGAACACTGGAGTGCAGGTGATGAATCCATGCATGAGTTTAAAGTCTGCATAAGATGTGAAGATTTAACTCGTATAATGGAACATTCCAAAGTGAACAAGGAAGTCAGTAAGAAATCTTCTTCTTCCYAAATCCTCATTTTATTTTAGTTTATATTTTCAAAATTCAAAATGTARACATATATCTCTAATCTAACATTATTATTTATGCTTTGTTGCATTTGATCAGTTAATATTACTATGATGGGAAACATGGTCACTCTGAATTCAGGCTATGAAACTCTGAATCTCAAAAAAGAGGTAAAAAAAAAAATGTTTCCCATGTTTCAGTCATGAGTTTTAATTGTTTCTTGCAACGAGATAATAATTAATTAAGGCCCTGTTCTTTTGGACTGAACTGAAACGAGCAGGGCATAAAGTCTCGAATATTGTAAACTTATGATGCTGTGGGTTAACAATGCAGCATCAAGAATGCATAATTGAGAATGTACCAGCAGGAACAAGGCACCATCTACAACTMCATGTGAACAGGCTAGACTCATTTATATTAGCCTCTTTATTAACAACCATAGTGTGGATACATGATTCGAGTTCTCGGTCTCCGCTTCGCCCCTTCCTGGAGTTCCCCCTTGGAGATTTGGGCAGACTTCTTATATTCTTGCCTCAACCTTTTATCATATCTTGATATGGWGCTCAAAGTTGAATGGTAGSATAGGAGGATTGACTCAGTTGCCATATTCATCCTTCGCAACGAAAATCATTCAGCAGTCCAAGTATTAAGTATACCCATTATATTACACATTTACACACAATGATTATTAGAACAATATACAAAAGTTTCTTGAGGTTATTAATTAGCTCAAACAAGTGAAAATTAAACTTAGTTTTGATTATTACTGATAATATTATGTACTGATAATATTCTTTCCATTCTGCTCAGAAATCAGAACTATGATTTCTGAAAAGAGAAATAATAAACAAATTATTCTAGCATTTTGTAATCATCCATTTCATTTATAAAATGGATTTTCAGTACTTTTCCTAATCTTTTGCTGTATAATCCATAAARGATTCACAAACCAACTCTTTGCAAATTTGCAATAATCCAATTAACCCACTGTAATTCTGCCCTTAAGGAGGACAGGACACAGGAGGCCGGGTTTCGAAATAGCCACATGAATGAGGTCCTAGGAATCATATACTGTTCTCCAAGAAACAATACGAATTAAACAGAATCATTATTGTTTACATTTGTAACTCTGCTAACACGAACCAAACAAGCACGCACGCTTGTAATATTACAAGGGCCTGGCCTATTCTAGTATACTCACCTCCTCAGACTGCCTTGATATATAGTCACAGACTCACAGGACAGTCAGATACAGTGATGCTCCTACTGTATGTTAGTTTTACAGACCAAATAACAACAACTATACAAATATGTAGGTGTTAAACAAGATAATGTATTAATAATMAATGTATTAWTAATGTTGTACGGCAGATCCACGGATGTAAAACAGGAGCCTGGAATTCGGACCAAAGTTGAACTCAAGCATGGGCGGAGCTCCAGAAGACGTATGGTCGCAATATGAATCTCTTACGCAGACACCATCTGCAATGCCAGAGGSCCAAAAGAAAGACCTGGCTAAACCATACCAGGGCAATTGTAGCTTATACAGCATGCTTTGGGGTGCATCCTTGACTTTGTATTTTGCTGAATCCTACAATTTTACAAGCAGAAGATTGATCACTCATCTATACTTTCATATTTCAAAAGCGCACACATGTATATCAGCACAATTCTTCTTACAAAATAAACAACCTTAGCTTCGAAACTTAGCTAATATGTTACTTTGGATTTACCAACTACTAAACTAGTCAAATTCATAGGGCAGCCTTACATTTAGCTGATAGTTATGCATCGCGCTAAATCATTATTTTCCGGTTCATATATATCAGTAAGCATAAACCAGATAGGCAATTCAATTTGTATCCTCATGTGTAAACCCTGAGCATTGTACAATACTGTACTACTGTCAAAGGATTTTTCTTTAGATATTGCCAATATAACAGCAATTCATAGAACTAAACAGCAATTCGCGCAAATGATTGACAGAAACCGGAACAATGTACAGATTACAAGTGCCCCCTCCAACGTCGAACAAAAGTCKATCCAAGAAAGGATTAGTAAGTCTACCTGTATATCCTTGTGATCGATCATTTGGCACTCTTGCTCAGAACCAGAAGTCAATATCCAATTTTTGCATGTCACAATAATATGAACTACAGTATWAKACAACATAACAAAACTATGTTAGCCAATCATTTGTTACACATGAGAGAGAAAGCTTAAGGAAGAAATTGAACAACATTTCGCGCTTACTTGGTGTTCTGTTTCGTGCTGAATGCCTTGCAATTTTCTGAAAGCAATGAGGTATAATAGGTATTTTGAATTCATGAACTGGTTCATAAGTCCAAGGTGCTTTTGGTTCTAATTCTGTGACATCTACTGTCAATTTCTTGGCCTTATCTTCTTCTGCATATAATTGAAAACCAGTAAGAATTGTCATAAATCATGAATGAAAGATTAATTGTCAAAAATCAGATTGATATCAAAGGTGCTTTTCTGACCTGAGTTAGATATGAATTTGGATAAAAGAAAGAGAAGTTTTTTAACATTAAAAAGTTCAAGTATTTACTTATCAAAATCAGTATTCAGAATCAAAATTCATGTAAATTATTGAAAACCCACTAATCAAGAAATTGCAAAATCTAAGAATACATTCATTAAGTAACACAAGCAGAGTAATTTTGAAATTTTCAAACAACGAAAWTGAATTCCAAACAATTCAAACCAAATTCTGAAATATAAAATCAAACCCAATTCAACCCCAAAAAATCAGAAGAAAACACAMCAAACCCAATTCATAAAAATAAAGAAGATGAGATTTTTATAAAATTTACTTGAATTATGAACGTAAAAATCAAGATGAGTAATGGGAAACTCATCACTTGAYCAGATGTAAACACCACCATTATCATCAGCGTTGCATCTGAGAAAAGAATTGATCTTTGAGAGATTGAGGTGAATCAGGAAGATTCTGGGAATTTGGTATATTAAGAAAAAACGAGAAGAAAGATGAAGAATAGCAAGAATATTGGTTCCTTTATGAGTTACATGAAAAAGAATTGAATTTTCAGAAAATTGAATAAATGCATTATTAGAAATACTTGAAATTGAGGTCATCATGTGTTTCAACTCCATTGCTGAGAACAGTCTAAGCTCTAACATGGTTTTTTCAGAGGAGAGAGAAAGTTAAGATTGGCGGGAGTTAATTGATTTGAGATGATCAAATTGCCCTACCTTGTCTTTTATAGAGTAGATTTTTCTAAGACACAAAAATTAATAATAATAATAATAATAATAATATAATAATAATAATTACTGAAAATGTGAGCAAACTAATTATGGAAATTTTTTCTGAAACTATATTTGGTAATACTATTACATTGTGTGTCAATTAATTTATTTCCTTAATTGTTTGATATAGTGTAACTATTTCCTAGTACATATTATACATATTGATATGTTGATTATGGTTTGTAAAAGATCTTTCTTCATCCTATTTTTTTCCATATTTTTTATTAGATATTTTTTCCATATTTACTAATTAAAATAATGAGTTGGAAGTTTTATACTTCCTCCGTTTCTTTTTAACTACAACTATGATTTTGGCACGTTTTTTAAGGAAGAGATTTGAAGATGTAAACGAGCAAATTAGGTAAAATAATTTTAGCACAAACAACAATGAGATCATATGTTACTAGTCTTACAATTATATTACCTAACTTACTTGTTTACACCCTTAAATCTCATCCTTAAAAAGCGTGCCAAAACCAAAGTTGTTGTTGAAAAGACTCGGAGGAAGTAATTAGAAAGCGTCCCATGTGACACTTTTGGTTTTGGTTTTGTTTTTTTATTATTATAGAAAAGTTATAGAAGTTATCATCTATGGTAATTGTGTTAGCCTGTTAGGTCAAAGCATTGACGCTGATGTGAACACACATTATTCTCTGTTCAATGTAACAAGTAGAATTGCTCAAAATCCGAACCAACTTACTAATAATATCTTTTCACTTTGTCAATTGTCCAATTATCGGGTTCTTTTTTCTATACTTTAGACGTGTTCGACAATGATAGCGTTAGAAGTAGCTTTTAGCGGTATAAGTAGCGGGTAACTTAAAAGCTAGTAACTAGCGGGTAGCGGACGAAACTAAAATTGTCAATATGAGTGTTCGGCAGAAGTAACGGTTGTATTTATAAGAGAAGAAAATTAATTACCAAGTAGCTTTTTATCCTAGCTTAAAAGTTAAAAGCTAAAGCGCTACTCTTACTAGCGTTTGAAAAAGATAGCATTTAACGCTAAAAGCTACTCAAAACGCTACTTTGCTGAACAGTAATGAAATTAACCAAGTAGCTTTTTAATCTAGTCAGAACGCTAAAAACTACCTAAAAAAACTACGCCGAACACGCCCTTTATTTATCAGGTAATTATTTTCAACTTACCACATAAGCTCTAATTTGTTGATGCATAATAGAAGTATAGAACCATGAAAGTGACAAATGAGGACATTGATTCAAAGGGAGTTTACAAATCATGGACCTTTGTCAATAATAATAGGCACAATTAAATCATTGTCTTATATCTTACTCGTACTACTTTAGGATCCTTTTTTTTTTACCCGTATCACTAAATACACTTGAACATACAATTTCTGGAGAGGATAGAGATAGACAAGAAAAAAATTAATGAGACTCATGTAAATTGAAACTTTCTTAAATAGAAAGTAGTGCGAGGTATTTAACAAATTTAGCTTTGTAAGGCTCACCATTGTTTAATTTGAATAGCATACAATGTGTTCTGAATGCATCACAATGTAAGCATCACTATTTACAAAATCACTTACAGGTTATTATAAACATCACCCTTGGAAGTTACAGTAAAAAAATTTGCTAACATTGATCATAGCTATACATGAACTTCGATATCCACGCGACCCGAGTCCTGAATCCTGAGAAGGAATGTGCTTGAAATCTGATCATGATCGTCCATTGTCAGCACCAAGCTTAACTTGCTGAACTGCCTTCGGAGAGGACACCAATTCAGCCCTCAGACTATCAGCCTTCCCCTTCAGAGATTCAACATTCATAGCAGCAACAACTCGCGCCTTTATATCTTCCTGCAATATTTTTATCTTTTCCAAGCTCGAGTTTCCAGCCAACTCCATCTTAAGTTCCTCAATAGTTTCTTGAACACCTGCCTCGTTTACTGCTCTCTCAATTTCTGCATTAAACTCGGTGTTCAGCTCTGACAGCTTTTTATGCACATCAGAAGGAAAACTTCTTCCAACTCTTTTTTTCGTGCCCACTACATCTAAGTTTGATGACTTAAAAACCTCTTTGAGCTCTTTTTTCGCGGTCTCTACTTCTTCTAAGAGTTCCTTGTCTACTTCTTCACCTTGCAGTGATTTCTCTTGAGCAATTTTTAACAGCATCAACTTCTCCTTCACCTTTGTAGGTACTTTTTCATTGATCTCCGCTTTTAGCTTCTCTCCTCTTTCCTTGGCCTCAGTGAGCCTATTTATAGTTTCAAGCTTAACTAGCTTCTCTTTTAACCCCATATATTCGCCAGCTTTCGACAACTTAAGCCTGAATTCCTGCACTAGTCGATTTGCCTTTTCCTTTAGAGCAAGGCTCGGAAGTGAATCAGAGGATTTAGCTATCTGTAACATTATTGATTCAAGCTCCCCTTGTAAGCCCATGGAAATGAAGGCATTCATAATCTCTCTGTCAACATCCTCTTGTAGCTTTTCCATTGTTTTGCTTATCGTTTGCTGTCCACCTGAGTGTTTTGCTCCTATAATCATCTTTTTTAGGTTCTCAAGTTCGGTCAGTACATCATCAGATGTTGATACATTTGCTTCTGAAGGTTTCATCTTTCGTTTCCTCTCTGGATTGATTGAAATGCCTTCTTGAAACCCACCTATATGACGGAACTTGAGCATACGTTGTTGAAGCAACTCCTCTTTACTCATCTTACCCAGTTCCTGCATTTAAAGGAGTGTTAAATGACAGAAAGCTGGACTACTTTATTAACACATCATGATACAATTTTTCATAGTTGTATCCAATAGTTCCCGTGTAGTTTATCATCATCATACAGAATGAGCAATGCAATTGAATATCTAAGGGATCATTGATCATCCTTTCAGAAAATAGAATGTGTAGGCAGGCTCTGACCTCCATGGCTTGTAAAATGGCGGTCTTTATTTGTTTCGATGTCCATATAGGATCAGAATGCGCTCCCCCTAGTGGCTCCTGTAATCAAGCAGCATATCGTCCAGCATGAGATAAATACTAAAAAAAACTGTTATTGTGAAATTCTAGTGCACATTTACATGGGAGAGGTTCAATACAGGGAAAAGGCAGTCAGTAATGCAACAGTATCAGTCAAATGGAGCTATTAGCTGAATTTACACCACTATTCATTTCATGAAAGTCTTAAACTCAGCATTTGATAGCATTGGTTGAACTGAATAAATTTTAAAGGAACAAGAGAAAACAAGCATAAGCTACATATGACCATATCCTAAGCTCGACTATATATCATGCCAATCCAGGAGAAATATGAGAATCGGAACTGCTTACAGGAATGATAGCATCAGCAATTTTTAGCCGGAGGTGTTGTTGAGCTGTAATCCTCAGCTTTTCAGCAGCCTTTTTCAAAAACAAGTAATCCTGGTGAGGTTAATATGGATTGTATCGCATAAAAAACTACCGACTTACAAGAGAGGAAACTCAAATACTTGTAATACCTCTGGGGCTGCTTGTGCAGATTTCCATAATATTGCAGCACATGCTTCAGGACTGTCCGAAGAAATATATGAAGGTAAACATGTGCTGGAAAACATGGAGTATACCAAAGAAACAACGTGAAGCTTATAGTATACCTCGCAACATAGAAAGCGGAATTTTCAAGCATAAACATTTTATTACAGCAGCCAATTGCCAGAGCTCCACCAGAACCACCTTCGCCAGTTACTATTGTGATGACAGGAACTCTTAGCCCAAACATAGTTCTTATATTTTGAGCAATTGCTTCACCCTGAAACCAGAGAATCACATATTTTTATCTTCGGATTTTCACAAGTTATGTTAACAAAAACTACACAGTTTTCTACCCACTTGACCAAGTTCCTCAGATTTGAGATCAGCATAAGCTCCCGGTGTGTCAATTAGTGTAATTATGGGAAAACCGTGATGATCTGCATACTTCATCATGCGCAAAGCCTTCCTGTACCTGTTAAATGCAGATCCATTCATTTAAGAAACAAAAATACTGCACAGAAAATGTAATTTTCCTCAGAAATAAGTTTATTCATTATTTACCCATGAGGTGTTGGCATTGCAAAGTTACGATAAATGTTCTCCTTTGTATTTCTTCCCTTTTGATGTCCAATTAACATATAGCTTCTACCATCAATGCTCCCTATACCAGCTATGATAGCTGGATCGTCATAGCCTGCACGATCTCCATGGAGTTCCACCCACTTAAAAATGTGTGAAAAAAGAACAAAAACCTTAGTTTTATGCCCGGATGATGAAATGTATCATATTTCACTGTCAGATTACCTTATCTGTGATGTTCAGAACATGATCAAGGACAGTCGGCCTGTTGGGATGCCTAGCAATACTTAAGCGTTGGATCGGCGTCAGATGAGTGTAAAGTTCATTCAATGCCTAATAAAGAGAAAACACACCAGCAAACCAAATCAAAGGGACTTTTTAAAACTTCCTACAACTTTCTATTATAATCAAAGATGCATAAAAATTGGCACATTGAATAAAGCAAGAAAAATATAAGGGGCATATGATCATGTTGTTACCAGTTGATATTTTAACTCCAAGGCGTTGATTTGATCACTGAAATCTAGGCCAGTTTCATCTGCCATTCGACGTATCTATAAGAAAGAGATAAGTACTTTCAGAAAGTGAACCAAAATCTGTCGGCAGTTGCACAAAAAAACTCTCGTATTTCACACCAAAGCACAAAAATAAGAATTTATATCTGTATCTATAATGACTTTACAGAACAGACATGAGGCAACGAAACCACTGACCTCAATGATCTTCAGCTCAAGATCAGTCAAGGGTTTCTCAAATGCGAGTGTCACAAGTTTCGGTTTCTCTTCCAAAGGTTTAAAGTAAGAGAGGTATTTCAAATGCCCACTTTTTAGATTAGGATCGATGTCATCTGGCCACGGGTAGTCATGCTTCTTCCCTTTCTTAACCTTCGCAATGATATTTAGCCTTATTTTCCTGCTCCCAGGGGTAGAGCATTCAAAGGGCCTTGATACACACATGTTTAACCTCCCATAATGACCTGCAAAAAAATCACTAGCAGAAAGTTTCTCCTTGTCAAAGTATGACCTCGACGTAGTTTCACAAGCTAACTCATCCAGTGGTCTTCTGCTGGCACAGTACCCTGCTGTTAGTGAGATAGTGCTCATTTTATTTAGGTTCTACACCTACAGTCAGGGAAGAAAAACAGATTTAGCTGCAAGTATTGGAGATCAATCCAACAACAGAACATAACAAACATTTACTAAGAATACCACACATCAAATTTGGAATCGTTGCAAAAGACACATTGAGTTTCCATCACTTCTGATTATGGTACTTTACACACCAAAACGTGAAACGCTGCATGTGCCATTAAGGCAGGAGAGTTTGCATCTAGAGGTGCAATATACAGCCCTATTCCTGCAACTGTACGAGTGAACGGCTACTATTCAACAAAAATCAATCAATTAAAGCCTAAGTCTCATAAGTGGGGATTCCCAATCTAGACATTAAATCGATATTGCCTGTGTCCCACAATAAATTCCACACTTTCCAGTTTTGGATGTCACAAAGACATCCAACTTCCTTTCAAACCATACTTTCCTCATACCTCTCTCCACTCTGATCTTTTTCTTTGTTTGCTCATTTATGGCTTTAGCAATCTTAGGTTAAGATCTACATTTACCAAATGTGAAGATCATTCTGAGACGGCTTGTGCACTTCGTTTATTTAATTGACAATCACACTCCTTCACAACAATTGAAACGAGAATAAACTATAGTGAGCTTATGTACAATTTGAATAAAAGAAACAATCTCCTTTGTGTAGGAATGTATGTAGTTTCTCTAAGTTTTCTCCTTAGTGTGTGTAACTATCAGTCTAGCACTAGTGAGAAACTCAATTCTGAGTTCTGACAGTAAAAATCATAAAGTATACAGAAACATAGCAAGCTCAAAACTTTACACTAAAGAGTAAGGACTGCAAGAAAAAATGAATTTAGAGACCGCCAAAACAGTCACTAACCTAGCTAAGCGACTGTTGGAGAACCAAAAACTTCTTGGTCGCTAATGACGTTTAGCAACTACTTTGTGTGTTAATCGCAACTTTTGCAACTAACTCACGACTACTATTCTTAGCTACCGTCTACCCATTAAGTGGGATAGTGACTGATGTAACAGTTGCAAAATGAGAAAGCATCAATACAACCATACTCACCTCAACACCCAACCCCCTTTCTTGTAAAACTTAAATTTAGCAACCAATCTAAATGTCAGTCGCATAAACCACTCGCTAAAACTGCTATTTCTTGTAGGGAATTATAATCCACAAAGTTAAAAGAAGATATAGAAACAAGCTATAATTCAAATATTCAATACAATTAATACAAGAAACAGAGAAAAAACACCAGAAAACAATAGTAATTTATGGCAGTTAAAATTTTGAAAATAGTAATTCAGTTATTCATTAAACTATGTATGATATCCAGGAGAGAATTACCAAAGATTTGTGGCAGTTGTCTGACAAAAACTGATTTATAATTTGGAATGGAAACCTGAGAATTTCAGTGATTTCTGAAAATTCTTCTAGTACTAAATATTCAGTGCTCAGAATTTCAGTGAGTGAGTGGCTTGCTTGCAGATGATGAGGAGCAATTGAATAAAACGCTGCATGTCAACTGAACACAACAGGTGGAATTACAATTGGATAACCACAAGCATATAGTGAGCCAGTGAGGTCCACCTGTTACTAGCCAACTGTATAATATAAAATCGAGACGTGATATAAATACGATATACATACATAGTGGTCCCTACATACATAAGGTATATTAGCCGATCACAATTTACAAAAATAGTCTTATTAGAAGACTCATAAGTTACAAGCATCTGATATATATATAGGGATCATATACACTACACCTATTACATGTATAACCCCTTACCCGATAAAAATCTCAAAAATAATTGTATAATGGATATTCATGACCTAAGAAAACCTTGTGTCAATAATTAATGTGATTACTAGAGTTTGTCATTTATCATAATAAGGTAATATTGCTAGTGAAGGCCGTTATTATTTTTTGCTTTCAGATTTGGAGTCAAAATCTATTATTTAGGAATTATCAAATGAGTATCGTTTATTCGTTTACTTGTTATTGACCAATTGTTTGACTCTTCATTTAGTATCGAGGTAGAGACGTAGTGTGGCTCATTTAGCGCAAGCAGTCCAAACATATGCCTCCCAATTTGCAATACTCCAATAAGTAAGCATACATTGCTATATGCCTATATCTATCCGGTGGGTAGGTAACCCACCACTAATAGAACATTAAAATATTAATTATTAAGTTAGGCGGAGCTCAACTATCATAGTTATCTATCACTCTATTTTAGTGGTGGATAGTCTATCCACTGGGTTTACAAAGTTTTTCTTATAAGCAAGCAACATTGCGATCAATGGCAAAAAGGCAAAAGGTCAAGGTAAAATGGGTCCATTGTAGGCCTTCCATACAAACTGATTTTCGTCAAATCAGACAATTGAAATTTTCATGTAGAGAACTGAATTACAAAACCTCTCCGAGTGAGATTAACAACCAAAGGAGAGGTAGCCGATAACATGTAGAAACCCTAACCTTCCTTCATATTGACTAACAATTACAAATGCCACTGTTGGCCCAACCTAATCTTCAACCTATGCTATTCTTAAGGTCTAACCACAATAAAAACCCGAACACGTATCTTATGTAGAGCTCTAAAACTCATAATACAATCTAAAGGCTAAAAGGACAAACATTATACAAGTAAATAAGCTCGAAGATCCAAAATAGTCGTAATATAAAACCAAGGAAACCTCCAATCTCCTAGCAATAAAGTAATTAATAAGAAAAGAAGGCAAATAGTCTCTAGATCATAGTGAAGCTAGGTTTCCATATTGCACAGATCAGCTTCAGCTGCTCTCATGTAAAGAATAGGTCCCAATAAAGCAAATCCAACTGCTTATTGCACTACTCCGTCCAAACCTATCAAAACAATCCCCTTAATAGTTAAGCGAAGCCGTAGTTGAAAATCATGGAGAGATCATGTTGAATTGGAATCTTGACAGCTGCTGAGGAATTGTGGAGATTACTGGTCCGTATCTCTGCAGTATGAAACAACTCAGTTCACTCTCCTAGCAAGCTAGTAATTACAGAAATTGCACACCAAAGAAATCAGCAACAATCTACAGCTTATTTAAATTACTCCTGTCCCTAAATGGACGAAACGATTATAGGTCATCTTTGGAATTTTGAACTAAATATACAACAACCATCTCTCTTAAACATCAATACTTGTCTATACCAATTGCCACAAGTCTGTAACAAAATGTCCTGTTATAAAGGATACCATGGGAAACTTCAAATTAAATAAAGGCCAAGGGGGCCATAGAAAATTTCAAGTCGAACTTTATTATAAAGGGTATTACAAAAGGTACTTACAAAATTCTGAAGTGGCCTATTATTTTGGTAAGGCTTATGTGAAAAAATTGGCTTTGGTTGGAGAAACAGAGAAAGAGGGATAGAAGCCCAGTGTCAATTTCAGTGTGTTTTCATGCTATTGCCAAGAGTTCACCTAAGGAGGCCCAAAAGGACAATCAAACAGTTAAAAATAGAATCAAAACGTACCTGGACATTGTCATAAAGCTCAAAGAGGGGCACAGCCAACAGTTTCAGATTCTTTGGTACTGCAAAGTATTCTCGCTCAGGCAAGTGGACCATGAAAAGTTTCTTGCATTCCTGCCATAAATTATTTGAATGTCAGCGAAATTCAAAAGACCTCAAGGAAAGAAAAGGTCATCTTCTATTATATCCTTCACCTTGGGTTTTGTGATGTGAGGAGGGCAATAGGGATACATCACAGTTTCGAAATTTGGCCTCCACCAGTTAGCAACACACTCACCAATCTGCAAAATTACACAACTTCAACGTAAATCTATATGGAATATGTTCATCCCTACTTAACTTTCATTAAAACTACATAGGAAGCAAAAGTACAGTGAAATGGAAAGGCCATAACAGAAGGAGGGTGATCCGTGATTAAGATAGATAATCAAAAGAACACCAAAAAATCACACCTGCCAGTTTGGTTGGTGAGCAGTCGAGTTTGCACCAAGCTTGCTGGAAAGTTTTCTCTTCAACCCATCAATTTCTGTTCAAAATGAATTAAAGTAAGTAGGTGAACAATCAAAGACAGTGGGAATTCTGTGAAAAAAGCCGAGGTGATAATGCCATATGAGCATACCATTTTCACCAGGCTTCAAACGGCCACCAGGAAGTTTGCAAAAAGTGTTTCCAATTTGTAGCAGAAGAATGTGAGGATGATTATGCTCTTGGACCTGACCAGATAAGTGTCACGTAACTTTGATGAGATAACATGCAAGTTTTTTTTTCAGTTCACGCTTGAATTAAAACCAAAAGATCTGAGGAGATACTATCAGTCTATAGATAAAAGCAACCCAGACAAAAAAGAGGATTTCAAGTTCTCCTCAGGAGTTGACGATTTAGTTCTTCAGTTATACGCATATACCTCATTTACATCTAGTCAAGCATCTGATCACTTCCAAGATCAACATGGCATGCCTGTATGCAGATCGGTGCAGGTCGGTGCAGGTCATCACCCCACAAATCTTTATACCCAGCTAATAAAAATATATTTCTGTTTTCTCGGGCATATAAAAACCCATACTCCCATTCCTTTACCAATTCCCTTAAAGACATGAGCTAGGAAGACATCAAAAATTAAGCACAAAAAAATCAAATTTTTAAAGCCATTCCGCCACAACCTCCCCCTTGTTATGTTATACTTGACGAGTAATTTGGTGAGTTCGAACCCTCAAGAAATCCTTGAAACAGTGTAACCAGATGCACACAAACCCCCAAAATTAGCCAATGGGTGGAACATGCAAGTGGATACATATCTGTTGATAACTAGGCATCAACATAACCCTCAAAAWCATTTAGGATACATTATTCCAGGCACAACAGCATACTGCATTCCAGGTATGGCTTGGTATCAGACTTAAATTGTCTTGTCAAAAATGAGTCGTTAAACAACTAAACATACCAGACCAAGTAATAAGCTATAGGAAAAGCCCGAACAGTTCAAGATAATATATCACTATACAAAAAATAAATCCAAAGCCTCAAATAAACTAAGCTAACGCTGTCCCACAAAAAACCTAAGCTAGCACTAAATAAAAAGTAATGTTATAAGTCTTATAAGATGATCAGGCTAAAATATACGGAGTACTTCTCAAAATAGTACCATTGTTAATAAAAAGCCTAGACAATATTCTTTTTCAACCAAACAATTTTTGTGTGTCCTTCAGCCAATCATCCAATACTTCTACACAATCAATCACACACCCCTTAAAATTGAACCAACCAAGGTCATACATCACCTCTCCTTCCATCTTTAGCCAATCACCCAATAGACCAACACTTCTTTTCTATCAATGACATACCCTTGACATTGGACCAACCAAGATTGCACCTCACATATCCTTCCACCTTCTCTAAGAATTCCCGAGTCCCCCTCTGTAATACGCATTAAGACTATTTATGTTCTCCAGGTCCTCAACAAAACAATAACATATCATATTGTATGGTTATACCATTTTATAGATAACTACATGGTAAAATTTTGATAATTAACCTAATATTGACTTTTCCTCTTTGGTAGCACTACAAAAAGAAGGAATTTGTGCATATTGTGGGATACTGGGATACAGGGATACACACCAAACTTTTGACAAAACCAGTTACACCCATTTAACAAATCTTATGTTTAAGTATGATAATGACTTACTTCCACCCAGATTGAAAACTATGATTTTGATTTAACCCCAAATTGTAACCGTAATCTAGTAAATAAGATATTATCAGAATGGCTTATATAATGGAAATAGAATYGAAGATTGAAGACCCAATCATTCAATTTTACTACGTGGTTTGTTTGGTGTTCACTGATGTTCTGTGAGGGAAGTATAATCTTGTAGAATTGGAAGTGTTGGAAGATTTATAATAGTGAAAATGAAATAAAGAGGCTAATAAGATTTTAAAAGAGGACCAGAGGAAAGGAATTCGGTACACAAACCCCACCCCCAACCCCTGTGGATGAAATTTGGACAAACACGTCTTCAATTGTGCCACCAAAGGAAAGGGATGGTATTAAGTAAATATCAAAAAGTCTTATTAGGTAATCCAAAATTATTACCAGAGAATGGTGCGGTACTGAACAATTTCATACACTAAATTTTACAACATAAACAAATATTTCTTCAAAACTGTATAACCTTCGGTGAAAATCTTGTAATTGATAGTCCAAGACCTCTTAAAAATGAAAAGCACAATAAGAGTAAATTATAATACTTCCTCCGTTTCTTTTTGGTGGCAACTTTGAGCATGACACAAACTCCTAGTCAAAATTTGGTTGTGAGTGTGAAAGTGAAAGAGAGAGAAAGTGAGATATATATAAGAAGAAATGACATGCAAAAAAGGAAAGAAAAAATAGTTTTCACTAATTTGATATTTCCAAATTTGGCAAAAGTTGCTAATAAAAAGAAAATGATGAAGTATTATACTCTTAAAGATTGCACTCGAGCGACAATGTTCTAGTTATAACTAGTAGATGTGGTCTAAAGGCACACACCACAGTCCATACATAGCAGAGGGATCATATTTCAAAGTGAAATAGTTTAAGTCAACTAAGAAGAATGGAGAACTTATCAGGGAAAAGATAGAACTTATATGTAGAGACCTAAGAGGCTAAGAAGCATCATAGTCTAAATGATCTTAAACAGATTCTAAATATTTAATATATGCCKTRAAGGATCATGAACTGAAATTGAATCGACTCTCGCTCAATTTCAATTCATCAATCATTTTAGTCGAGATCATTAGCCCCTGACCTCTTTCCAGGTATTTCCCTATCCTATGAGGCTATGAGCTTCATGGTTTATGAAGTAAAATCTTTTGAGAAATTTAAAAAGTTCTTTGTTTATCTTCAAAAAAAAATATATATATACGAACTATAAACTATTATATTCCTCTCAAAAAAACTTTTTTAAACGTAAATAATGAACCGCTAGACATGATACAACATAGTCTCCTACATGGGAGAGGCATCCAACAAGAAGCAAAATGTGCAAGAAAAGTGAAATCACAAGAATTGACAGAAAAAAAATCAATGCACAAAGGAAGAGGCATAGAAATTAAAAACATAAAAAAGCTACATAACCACTAACAACTCCTTGATGCACACACATTGTAAATAAAGGAAACAGGCGTGACCGAAATAGGAAGAAAGGGTGGGTGGGTGGGTGGGTGGGTGGGAATAAATACAAAAATGGAAAACGAGATTAATGATGAACGATTTTTATCTGCAATGGAAATGCACTACGGGCCATACAATACCATATAACGTGATAGCAATTAGCATGCCCTGGAACTTACCAGTAAAATCCCTTCCACACTGGTCCTCATGCCTTCTTTAAAGTAGCTATAAAAGAAGAAAAAAAAAACAATGGTATAAATTAGTCATCTGTCACATCATATTGTTAGCATCCATTGACAATCACACGAACCACATGGATATTTAATATTATATCAAGAAAAGAAGAATGTATGCTTCTAGGCAGTAATTTGACAATATCAGCTATCCTCAAACATGGAACAAAATCAGTTAAAAGTGCAAAACATTGAATATCATTAGGGAATACATGACTACAAAAGATAAACTACTGGAAGAAAAGCAGAAACTTTGTTCACAATTATGGTTAGTTTACTTTGTTCACAATTCAGGTCAATATTATAAATAGAACACACTCTCAGCAAATGAGAACGTGAATGAAGAGTCTTAGCCGAACAGATTATAACTACCCTTACATCGACTCCTGGTTAAGACTCAAGAAATAAGATTTGAGACTACAAGGGTCGCCACTTTTACTTTCAATTAGTACGTAGCTTAGTCAAACCATCATGCCTGTTGCTAAACAAAGAATCTTAAATCATTGATCATAAAAGCTTTACGCCCAAATGGAGTTAATAACATTCCAGTTCTAAAAGTCATGTGATTCGGAAATCTACAGAAAATTAACCGCACCTCCACTTCTATATGTTATTAGCTCCACAGTTCCATTTGAGGACATGTCATAAGGATGCACTAAATCCTGCAAATCTTAAGGATGCACTTCATTTTTCTTTATAATTGTAAACTCTAGTTCATAAGAGATCGCACAAAAACCCCACAATTGCAGGTACTCAAGACCAAACCACAATACTTGAATTCAATTCCTAGTAAATTAACCTAGAACATCAATCATTAGCTTGTTACTTCAGCAACAAAAGCCTATTTTTACTGTTCATTTCATATTCCCAAATTCGATACCAAAATAGAATAACGCAGAAAACCTAGACTATTGGCGCCCTAATCAAACACCCACTAATTCTCCCATAAAAGTAGGAAAAATCCAAACTTATTCACTGGGGTATTCACAATTTTGATAACATAATTGACAAAACTCCGAAATCATACAAAAAAACAACTAATACGTCAAACTAAAACATTGAACGAAAAGCAATAAAAACCCCAGATCAGAAAAACAAATATACACAAAATTCAAAAAAAGAATAAGTGATATATTCAGAATCAATCAAAGAAAACAGAAGGGGGGAAATTACTTGACTTTCATGCGAGCAAGACGATCGGCAACAGAAGTGTCTTTTTCGAGCTTGGGTTCTTTGGTGCCGAAAGTGTAGCTTGAAAGAGGGTATACTGCTACCACTGAAGATGAAGACGCCACCATTTTTGAGTTTGAGTTTGAGTTTGGGTACGAGTTTGATTCTTCCTCTCTCTCTCTCTCTCTCTTCTCTTTCTCTCTCTTGCGTTTCTGTTCTTCAGGCGGTGACGCGGGAAGAAAAGGAAGGAGAAGCTTTCGCTCTGTCTCACTGCTTGAATTTTGGGTTCGTTTTGGGGAGCTTTGTTCAACGAAAAACCCGAAATTGGGTCGGACCCGTTTCATATTGTATTTATCGTAGAAGAAGATTAATTACAAGTACTTTAAAAAAATCTAATCAGAAATTTGAAACGTTATTTTTACCGACGTTTGAAAAAAAGTAACGTTTTAAACTAATCAATACTCAAAACGTTATCTTATCAAACACTAATAAAATTAATCAAATAACGTTTTCATCTAATTAGAACATTAAACGTTGTCTAAAAAAACTATGCCGAACATGCTTAAAGCTTCCTTCTCGATTCGTTATTATTAAAAGGAAGGAGTATTTCATGTGATTTTTAACATTAAAAAAATCATATCCAACGAATCCCAAACCGTTGGTTTTCAAGTTTAATTGTACTCGAAGCGTTTGGTATGTTATAGAGATAGGAAAACAAAAAGAGAAAAAGAAAAAAGAGTATAAATTATATTATCCTTTGTTTTGTATAAAGTGAGAAAGTGTAGGGATAAATCGTAAAGTTACTCAGTTACCCTTATTATTACTTCATTTCTTTCTCAATACTGTCACCGTTTTTTTAGATGTTTTTTGAAGTGATTTTGCACTTCATCAACGAGTCAACCACCCAATATATTTTTTGTTCGGTTGGGGGCTGCCTCTCTGGTTACTGATTATTTATATAACTTCGTTAACGTAAAAATGGCTTCTAGAGTTATAAACGCAGATAACATTGTACAAACGAGGGAAATTAAGCTTAATGTAGAATAAAACTGAAACTCGTGACAAACAAGATCGAAAAGATATAAAGACCTTCCATTAAAATAGTAACGATAAAGTCACACTACAACTGTATTACAAGGAAAAATAATTACCTTCATGTTCACACAATTGGGAAAGATAACAGGCTATTGATCTATGAGGATGAACTACGCTATGCTATGATAAGCTACGCTGAACTATAGTTAGCTACTGAGCCAAGTGTGGCTAAGGAAAAACAGTAAATACGAGTGAAAATAAAGATAGATTTGTTTGATTGATGTATTGTTGTTTTCCTTTGATCCGACCATGCCTATTTATAGGCCTTAAGTGACGAAGATCGTGGGTAAAATTTTGTGTCAGTTTCTTCCTTCATGGTGGTTGCTTGGCACTAGCTCCCCTTTTGAATTCAAACACTTCCTTTCCCACCAATCTGTGTAAATGATCAGCGGGCTTTTGTTCGTTTGGACCATTCTTAGTGGGTTATCTCCTTACTCCCCCTTCTTGACGCTTCCGTTGTATCGTCAGATTGAAATACTCATGAGAATATGAGATAAATAATCTTGATCAATGCAAGTCAAACTATTGGTTGTAGTTGGTCAACAAAGTCAATGAA
This sequence comes from Bassia scoparia, assembly GCA_008642245.1. Lineage (NCBI taxonomy): Eukaryota > Viridiplantae > Streptophyta > Magnoliopsida > Caryophyllales > Amaranthaceae > Bassia > Bassia scoparia. Next base: position 123,085 of record SNQN01000051.1, on the reverse strand, counting down.
ACATTTTTGAGTCTTAACAAAATTCTATACCATTTTTGCAAATTATTTAACAATTGATTGAGTTAGATAAAATAGTTGAATAAGTTAGGTAAAAGAATAACTATGTGAACGGAATTTTTTTGAAAAAGTAATTTTTGGTGAATAGATTAAGTAAGGTAATGAAAGTTGACTTTAGAAATGAGTAATTCATTAATGTTAGAGTAAATAAAATAGATAAAAAGGAAAAAAAATAGATTGAGTTGGAACAACTAATTGAAAGCATCCGAAAATAAAAAGTGAAACAACTAAAAAAAATTGAGCATTTATTTTTTTGAGAGGATGGGGTATTTATCCTCCCAAACAAACATAGCACTAGAAGGAAAAGGGATAAAAAAAAATCCTTATACCTCCTCTTTATCCTCCCAAACAAATAACCCATATTTATGATAAGTTAAAAATTGGTATTGGAAAATTAAGTTTTGATAAGATAATTTATTTTATTTTTTTTTTTTTAGAAAAATAAGATAAATTGAAGGTAAATAGTTGTTGGGATTTTAGATTCTCATCCCTTGATTGTGAATGATTTTTTTTGCTCATTTAACAGAGATGTGTATGCTAGGAGTGAGTGGTTTTTGATAGTACCGGATCCGATGGGTATTAAGTTTATGGACTCAGATTTGGACTTGGTTTAAGTGGGAATCAAATTTCAGGACCTGGATCCAGATCCGGTAGAAATCAGTTCTAACACTAGGTATTCGGTTCCAAATTTTGGAACTTTTTTCCCCAATATCTTGTTGTTACATTTTCATAGTTGGATTTCATTCTAAATGGACCAACAAAGCCAATTTATACATAGAAAAAATGAATCTAACTACCGGGTACCCATACTTTGGAGCTGGTTTAACCGGGGTACCTGGACCGGGCCGAGTTTTTCTATGTACCCACTAGGTACCAGAACTAGAATATCACTTCATAGACCCGCACCAAGTTCAACCGAGTCCAATAAAACACTACCCAAGACTTGGACCCAATTCAACTAGGTCCGAGTCCATGTAACATGAGGGTGGAGATTCTAAGGGCAAGAATGGACATCGCTATAGCTTGTCGGCATTAGGAAGTTCTTGATTGAGGGCGATGCAAAGACGGTCATTGACCACATTGCGGGAACCATACCGAGTGGACTCGACGCGTCCAAACCAAGTCCAAAACTAGGTACCCAGAGTTATTGCTCAACCCTATTGTATGAGGTAACTTGTTGCAAACTCGCAATCTGATATATATAAGTAAGGTCATAGTCATTACAATTTCATTTCGTAGACTCCAAATAATTTTTTGAGACAAGAAATTGAAAAAAATAAAAAGGGCGAGAAAAAATATTTTAATTTCAAAAGGTCAAAAATATTTAGTAGGGAGTAATTCGAAAGCATATAAGTAGGGTAGAGGTGATCATCAATTTTAATTCGAAAGCATATAAAGACTCCGTTTTACAATAAATTATTATAAGGCGGTTGCACACAATAGTTTTTGTTTGAACAATTAAAATTTGTATTTTCTTAGTTGGAAGCCCGATCCGACCCGTAAACACTGTATTAAGTATTAACGAAGTACTCCGTAATATTGTGGTGTATTCCACTGTTGTTTTCAACTCTCACACAATTCAGTCTAAACTACTTCGTAAGTTACCAACTGCAATGGACTAATCAAGCTTTTGATAATACAAAGTATATTATTTCAAATCAATTTTCATTTTTAAACATTTCAATTCCCTTTTATTAATGATGAAATGATGCAAAACCCGGTAAATTTCGGTTGCACCTAAATCACTACTTCCAAATTTCAATTATATATATTAATGCTCAATCAAATTTGTAGTTGGAACTTGGAACTGGAATAATCAGTTTGAAGGTTGATTTTTTATCAGTAAGGTATGTTGAAATTATTCTATGATTAATCTTATGCGCTTCTTTCAATTATATCAGCACAATTTATCATACCCCACTTCATATTTTGTTGTTAATTGATAATAATGTTGAATTTTGCTGTATCTGTAATTTTTTCAAGTTCTTTATTTTTGGCATATTGATAGTTGATAGTAATCAAAGTAGCAGCTACTCTGATTAGAGTAAAAAAGGGTGTTCAAATTCTTTGTAATTGAGCAGTAAAGTGTGTAATTGTTGATTAATATAGAATTGGTCCAGTAAAATTAGAATTCCATTTATTGAAATATATGTAGTTTGCCTGGTTTTTTTTTTTTTTTTTTTTTTTTTTTTGTGAATTTGGAATTAATCTGGGGTTGATTCTAGAATACTATATTGAAATCAACATCAATGTTGTTTAATTCTAAGGACTGTTTGGCACTCTGGTGTGAGAAACTAGCAAGTTTTTAGTTGCAGCTGCTTCTGGTGTCAGAATAGCTTGGGGCAGTTAGCCAACAAGTGTATATGCCATGTACAATCTAGTAATCTACCTTTGTAAATAAGCTTGCTGACGCCTGACGATACTGGTGTATAACGAGTCACAAAGGGTAGTGATGTCGARGATATTTGCTCCTAGACCTTTGGAACCCCAAGGCTTAGAACGAATTAATCTAGTTAGCAACTATTGTGATTTTCTTCATCTTCGTTGAGTTGAACTAAATTAAACTATTTTGAATGAAATTGTATTGAACTATGGATTTCTACTAAACTAAACTGATCTAGAATCATCTCTTTGTTGTTCTAGCTGTTTTGTTTTGAACTGAAATGCACCAAGCTTTATTGGGCTGAAGTAGACTATACTTTTTAGGTGAAAAGGAACACAATTCACCTTTGGCTCGTGCTTCTTTATTTATTGATCAATCCCACTGGCTGTCTTGTCGCTGATGGTGCTGCATTTATGTAACTACTTCTTTGTTAGTGCTCGCAGTGACATAATCCTGGCATCAATGGAGGAACATGAAGTGTGCAGTGGTGACGAATATCATGATTGTCTAATCAAACTGGTTAGTCTTAAATTTAACAACTAAATGTGCCACAATATGCGCCATAAAGTGACCAAATCATGTTTGTTTATACTCAGAGGGTTAATCCTAAAAGGAGGCGGGAGAAAGTTTATATTGGTTGTGGAGCTGGCTTTAGTGGTGACAGGCCAATGGCAGCTTTTAAGTTGCTTCAAAGTGTAAAAGAGCTTAACTATATTGTACTTGAATGTCTTGCTGAGCGCACTCTGGCTGACCGCTATAAGGACATGATTTCCGGTGGATATGGTTATGACCCACGCAGTATGGTTGCCATATTGTTGGCTTCTTCTCCCTCCCTTTTGTTTGCCTTTTCGATCTGCTTTGATTTTCTAAGTTGTAATTTCTTCCTGAAACTTTTTCCAAAAAGAAAAGGAAAGTAGACTGTGCAAATTCAGTGTTTTGGTGCATAGTGGTTATCTTACTTCAACTCTTTGAATGTTTACTGTCTTCTACTTACATGCAGTATCAGAGTGGTTGCATTTGCTCTTGCCTCTAGCTGTGGAACGTGGCACATGCATAATCACAAATATGGGTGCAAGTGAGAAATATAACTTTATTTCTTTGGTTCATGGTAATGTATTTTATTGGTACAATCTAATTACTATTCCGTTCATTTTGCCTCGTTTCCTCATTTCGATGCATAGTGGACCCTATTGGTGCTCAGCAAAAGGTCCTTGAAATTGCAAGCAGCATGGGGCTTAACATAACAGTTGTTGTTGCTCATGAAGTTGCCTTAAAACATCCAGGTAGCACCTGTTTAATTTTTGAAGTGAATTTCCCCCCCTTTAAATGTCCCCTTCCACTGACACAAGGTCATTTGACATTGTTGTAGTTGCTTACTAAGTTTCCCCTTTTCCATTGTGCGTATAATTCAGGGTCAGGATCCTCACGTAACATATCTTTTGTCATGGATGGTGTAAGAGACGATTTCCTTCTTTGTGTTGCCTCTTTTAAGATTTATTGCTTATCTAATCTGCATGAGTATACAAGACTTAGTATCCTTTTTCAATTGCAAAAATAAAATACGATTAATCWGTCTTTGCAGTATTGACTCACCATATATTTATTATCATTGAAGGGCATTAGCACATATCTGGGAGCAGCACCAATTGTCCGCTGTCTTGAGTTATACAAACCAAATGTCATCATTACCAGTCGTGTAGCTGATGCTGCCCTATTCTTAGGTCCAATGGTGAGAATTTCTTTCTTCTGTACCTCTCATGCAATTGACATAACATAACATAATGGCCTTTTATGCTAGGACACTGTCTCTCTAACAACCCATTTCAATGGAATCAAGGGAGCCACAATATTGGGTTCAACATGATTAGGTGGAAGTAGACAGTTGGTGTTAAGACACTGGATTCTTTTTCCCTTTATTTTTGAGGAGTCAGATGTTAAGATTTGATACTTGTACAAATTATATTCTGAATTTGGGCCCTAAGCCCCTAAAGGAACAAGGAACATGATTAGAAGAATTACAATTTTGGACTTGCACTTGCTAGAGAGTTGTTCTTGTTCCCCAATACAATCTATCAGATGTTAACCAAGCTGTCAGTCACTCATTTGAATTTCACTTCCTTTTTTCTTTTTAAGCTGGTATTATCATTATTTCAGATTCTGAGTAATCTATGTCCAATCAGGTTTATGAACTGGGCTGGAACTGGGATGATTTGGAGCGGCTCGCACAAGGAGCTTTAGCTGGCCACCTTTTAGAGTGCGGTGGTCAACTGACTGGAGGTTACTTTATGCATCCAGGTTGATTTTGCTTTCGACAATTCCCTTACCTTTGTATAGATGCTGTCTCCAACTAACCCTAGAATTTGTAATTCTTGCGTAGGAGATAAACACAGGGATCTATCTTTTCAATGTCTTCTTGATTTATCTCTTCCATTRGCCGAGGTCAGTTACCAGGGAGAAATATCTGTGATCAAGCCTGAAGGTAGTGGTGGTGTTCTGAACTTCAGTACTTGCGCTCAACAGCTTCTGTATGAGATCGGAGATCCTAGTGCTTATGTTACTCCTGATGTGGTATGCTGGCGATTCTTCATTTCTGATTGATAATGTGTTGGTGAGTGGATTTTATAGTTTGAATTTTTTTTATTTTCCTGTATTTACCCAGATCTTGGATATTCGCGACGTTACATTCAAGCCTGTATCCAGCAGCAAAATTATCTGCACTGGAGCAAAACCCTCAACTACATCAACTCCTGAGAAACTATTGCAGTTAGTGCCAAAGGTATGGAAAGAATCTTATCTTCAATATATGTATGCAGTTTAATTTGAAATTGTTTCAAAATTAACTGTTCCGTGTGGTGTCATTGTCCAAACTCATGAGCCCATGGTTATGCATCGGGAATACGAGTTGAATATTTGAATTTTGATTATTATGTTGTACTTTCTTTTTCTCAAGTTAATAGAAGTTTGTTTGAGAGGCATTGTATTCTGGTACTGTGCAGTGGTTTAGACTTTACTGGCTAGTTTTATTTCATCTGTATTCATCCCTTCTCTGCCTTGGTCAGGAATCTGGATGGAAAGGATGGGGAGAGATATCTTATGGGGGCTATGAATGCGTAAAACGTGCTAGAGCAGCTGAATATCTGGTAAGCTCTAAACATGCTGCTCCCTGGTTATTTGATATAGAAGAGCTCTGTTTGTAGTTATTTTACTGCTTTATTACATAAATATATCTCTGTATGTTTATTATTTTTGACAATTAAGCTTGTGGGTTTCATGTTTTTTTAGGTTAGATCTTGGATGGAAGAATCATATCCAGGTATCAATAGCAACATAATTTCTTACATCATTGGACTTGATAGCCTTAAAGCAGTCTGCAATCAAAGCATGGAAGCAACAGAGCCTGAGTGTCGAGACTTAAGGCTTCGAATGGATGGGCTATTTGAGGTCGAGGAACATGCAATCCAATTTGTTAGAGAGTTCACTGCTTTGTATACAAATGGGCCTGCTGCTGGTGGTGGTATCAGGTAAATTACCCTTGTTCACATGAGGTTCTGTGATTCATCATGATTTCTCTGTATAATTCTTTGTACTAGTGGTCTTCTTTTCACCCCCTTGGTACTCTATGAAGGGTATGTTTGGAAATTTCAGCATCTTTTATTTCTAATTCATGTTGAAATGTGACAACATTCTATGGACATCTCAAGATACTTCATGAATAAGTTCGGGTGTAGGTAGGAATTTGCATACGTCAAACAAAGCATATAAACTCTTCCAATGATCCTAAAAAATAGATAAATGATAAACAAGTGCTTTGTATGCATGTTTCTGCCTGCAAACTTGATCATCTTGCCAGCAATTTCTGTTGCTTCCACTATTATCACTATACCCTAACTGACGTTACTATTTTTTCTGCTTACTTTCTCTTCCAACGCAGTACTGGGCATAAGAAAGAAGTATTGTTGGTGAAGCAACTGGTATGTTTCTCTATACGGTTATTTCGATTTTGAAGTTTCCCTCTTAATTGACTTATTTTTTATCTGCTGTAAATATATATGCTTGACTTTATCTGTGTAGGTTAAGCGCGAGTCTATCTTCTGGCATATCAGGGGTAGAAGTACAAACACAGGTAATACAATTAATCAGCAACACCGTGCGACGAAAGATTTCAAAACTCAAACATTTGTTTTGGATAAGTCAGTCTCTTTGCTTAATGAGCTTATTGATTTGTCCGATCAATACTCAAAAAAATTAGCAACTGCTTATCCACCATCTCCTGCACCATCAGGCAAGAAAATTCTTCTTTATGAAGTTGCACATAGCAGGGTTGGAGATAAAGGCAATGACATAAACTTTTCCATCATCCCCCATTTCCCCCAAGATATTGAGAGGCTGCAGATGATTATAAGTCCTGAATGGGTGAAAAAAGTGTTGTCTCCTCTGTTAAACCCTACTCCATTTCCACATCCAGAGGCCATTTCAAAAAGAGATATTTGGGTCGAGGAAAATGTTGAAGTGGAGATTTATGAAGTCACGGGCATTCATTCGCTAAATATTGTTGTTCGTAATATACTCGATAGCGGCGTGAACTGCTCTCGGAGGATTGATCGCCATGGAAAGACCATATCAGATATCATACTTTCCCATCAAGTTGTGTTGCCTTAACCTATCAGTGACAAAAATTTATTCCTGTGTTTATTGAATTTCATTGTTCTATCTCCAAGTGAAATTATATGCTGTATCATGCAAGAAACTGATACGAGTGATGTTTTGTAAATTGATCCAATGTTTACTTTTATGAAAATAATGGWACAACCAGTGATTTAGTCACAACAATATTGCCTTTTTCCAAGATATAGATTTTTTGTCACCATTTCATCCAGGATCTAACCAACGTATCCGAAGGTGAGAAGTAACACTTGTTTATGCAATGTCAGAATCAGGTATGTCTCATTTATCTGGTTGCTTGGTTTCTTTTTRCATCCTTGTCTTAAGCTTGWGGATTTGTGAGATCTGTACTACTTCATTTTATCTTAGAATATATAATCTTTTCTGTCATTTTAGGTCTGATCTGTCAAATCTGTTAGGCAGGAAATGTTTACATWGGGGAAGAYTTCATGCAGGCAGGGTCATATATCTCCTTAGCGCGCTCCTCATGGCATGCAAGTAAGTGTTTTTATTTGCAAATAATTAGTCTTGGTAAAGAGGAACTACATGGTCAATCTTTACATTGAGAATTTTATATGTACAAAAAGAAGGCCGGCTCTTCTTTTACCCRATTTCTCTCTTTTTTAAAACATAAATAAGGACCTTTGTAATTGAAGATCTTGTCTTCATTTGAATCATTTCAAATAGTTCTTGTTAAATTATTAATTATTAATGCTTTTTTCCGGGAAATTTCTAGTTTAGYTASAATCTATATATGTAAAACTTGTATAGATAATGACATTTTGGTAATTATGTGGAATGTAAATTCCCAGAATACCCTACTTTAAACCCATGAAAAGACAAAATTGTCCCTCTAACTCTTGATAATTACAACTTTACAAGTTTACAACAAAATGTCTGTTTCTATTACAAGTTTTGTATCGAAACTATATAAACCGGGAATTGCTCCTTTTTTCTTCATTTAATCTTCACCAGTAGAAAAATAAAAGCTAATTTATTCTCATTTTCTAAAACAAGTCAACCAGAAAAAACTCACAGACACAACAATAGCTAAAACAGTTGGCTTTCATTATGGTTTTGCATCCTATGGAAAAAGTCAGACTACCTTTGATTTTTTTTCTCTTCCACATTTAGAGCATGAGCCTTGAATTCTCACCTCATAATATTTGGATGATATATCTCAAATCAATATTTTGTGGGAGTTAAATAAACTTAGCAAATGTATCTTATAAATTAGTTTTTCATCGGATAAAACAAAGACTTTGTTCAAACTGATCAATAGTCCAAATAAAGGCTGCGGCTTAGGATTTTGCTGCATTGGCATGCTGTGACGAATCCCTCCATCTTTTCTCTCTGATTTTATCTTCATTTCTGTACCGTTGGGGATTCAAGAAGTTTGTTGGTGATTCATTGGCTGGTCATAGTCCTGATATTCAATAGTAATAATAAAAAAAAAAAGAAGATCAAATTGAATATATTTTCTGTGAAGAACTAGCAAAAATGGCATTTACTGGAACTCTTGATAAGTGCAAGGCTTGTGACAAAACTGTTTACTTTGTTGATTTGCTATCAGCTGATGGGGCGACTTTTCACAAGTCCTGTTTCAGATGCAGCCARTGCAATGGCATGCTAGTGGTATGTCTCTTCGTAATGTTTAGATTGATTGATTTATGTGTGACAATGTCTTACATATTTATCAAAAATATTAACTTTTTAAGGAAGAAACATTTATTTCCTTCTAATTTGATCCCAGATTATTTATGATGAATTCCCTTCTGATCTCCCTTTCTTCGTCTTTTGTTTTGTTTTATTTCCAGAAAATCAAGTGTGGCCATTTCATAAATCATCTATATAAAACATAAAATAGAAAATTAGGAATGTACTTATAATAGATAGTACATTGATCATGTCATGGAAATAAAAATTATCATTTTGTTGTATTGGCAGATGAGCAACTATTCTTCAATGGATGGAGTCCTGTATTGCAAGACTCACTTTGAACAACTTTTCAAAGAATCCGGGGATTTCCGCAAAAACTTTCAAACAGGTATTGTTATAGAGTTAATCTTCCTTAAATTTTATTTTCTTCTTCCTTTGTTTAGCTCACAGCCTTCTCGATTTCTTTTCTCCCCAGGGCAAAAGACTGATCGGCAATATGAGCAGGTACTTTATACTTTTGTGTGCTCGTATAATTTTACCATTAAAAAAAATAAAAATTTGTTTTGTCCCTTTTAATTGCTTGCAAGATTTGTCAGGTTTTAATCATATTTTTTCTTTCAATTTCTTACATTTTATTTTCTCATTGTTTTTTCATCAAGCAGAACAGGATCCCTAACAAACTTTCTTCCTTCTTCTCTGGTACACAAGACAAGTGTSCTGCTTGCCATAAAACTGTATATCCGTTGGAAAAGGTTAGTCTTCCTAATTTCTTTCTGTTTGATACTTAAAGGGTAAATTCCTGATAATTAAACCTTCTATCTGAAACTAATAATAGAATATATGTATTCGAAACCAATGTGATTTGKCCAGAAAATCCATCTTTAAGTTTATGGTATTTTGGCAAAGGCAAGTATAATTTACTACAGGGTAGACTTTGAAGAATATAATGTTTTGTATTACATATCACCAAAAAAAAAAAAAACTACTATCTCGATAATATCTCTGATAATGCCCTGTTTAGATGAGTATTCGACATTCTATGCCTATTAGTCTATCACTGCTCGAAGGCGCCTCCGGCCTCCCTTCATTCCTTTCCCCTGCAGTCTGCATTTTAATTTACTAACAAATAATATAATGGAATACAACATTAATTATACAGGTCTTTAGACTCTTTACGTGTTTATTGACATATTAATATTTCGTTTTCTTTCACTTTTGTGGTTCACAGATAACAATGGAGGGAGAATCCTACCATAAGACGTGCTTCAGGTGTGCAGTTGGAGGTTGCCACCTAACACATTCATCCTATGCTGCTCTTGATGGAATCCTCTACTGCAGACACCATTTTCAGCAGCTATTTATGGAGAAGGGAAGCTACAATCATGTAAAGAACGCTGCTATAAAAAATCACCCAACACCACCAGTCGAAGCAGAAGAGAGCAAACCAACAGCCGAAGCTGCAGCCGAGACCAAAACTGAGGAGAAAACTGCTGAAGAATGATGAAGTATCTCTAAAGATAGTTTATTTTTMTTTACATCTTTTTAGGTCCTCTTGCATGTATTTAATTCCTTGGGTCTCTGAAACTTCAACAATCTTATTTTCTTTTTCACTCTTTTATCCCATTTTTGTAACACTTTAAAAGAAAATTACACAACTTATTTTAACTTTCTTCTAGTTAGGGCAACTATGGTATTGTTTTCAACAGCTATGAGATGAACATGTACATGATTCAAAATGCCCTAATGATCCTAGAACATTTGGCGCTTACTTCAATTCGGAAAAAGTTTGGACCTCTGCTTTACAATCATCTGTTCTTGTAAAACTTGCAAGGTTTATCCAACGATATCATGGAAGAATRGTGCTTGTTTTGATTCGATTCGATTCAACACGTATTCAACTTGAATCGAAGAAACACATAGCATTAAGCCATTTAATGTTTTACTCTCGTCCTAAGATTGTGTACATTAAACTTTGATCCGATCCAGAAGAAAGGATATGAAGTATTAATTTATGACACTAATTATTTAGTAAGTTTTTCTTTTTGAGAAGGTTCAATACATTTATAATTAATTTATGACACTAATTATTTAGTAAGTTTTTCTTTTTGAGAAGGTTCAATACATTTATACATTGTGCTACAAATTGTAGGGGATAACATGCTATGAAAAATGTGTCCTGCATTGAGGATTGCAAGAAAGGATGGTACGTCAACATAAACATACTCCAATTCATAGATTTATCGTGCATAATTTATATTTGATAGAGATAATATATTGTAAATAATCTAGGATATAATTAGATAGATATTTTCCTGATTATATGATAGGACTTTTCATATCTATTGGGAATCCGAGTATTGTAACCCTTATAAATATTGATCAATGAAATATAGCCTCCTTAAGGAGTCTTTCACAATCTAACATGGTATCACAGCTAGGTTAATTATCTAAGCTTTCACACTTTTTTTTTCCATCTCTCTTCCGCTCTATTCTCTGTAATTCACCTACTGCAATTTGTCTTCACTTCTTTTTCTTCTTTTCTTCTATTAGTTTGGTTTGTATTTTGTTTCTCTAAGCACCAACCATATAATAATATGTCGAAGGATGGTGATAAAAATCCCAATGAGGTCACAACACCTACCAATGAATTTCATCCAGCACAGGTTGTTAGCAATATCAAGAATGAAATACCTATTATTCTTGATCGTGAGAAAGGTAACTACGGTAATTGGGTCGAACTCTTTGAAATTCATTGTTCTTCTTGCAATGTTTTGCATCATATTGATCCCAATACTCCGACTCCCTCTAACATGTCCGAGACTATGTGGAAGCGTCTCGACTCGATTGTGAAAAAGTGGATCTACAATACAATCACACCCGATCTTTCTCATACGGTTCTGTATCGTGAGCTACTGCCCAGAAACATGGATCGAATTAAGCTATCTTCAAGACAATAAAATACTCGGGCTATGTAACACCCCTTGGTGTGAACAGCGAGCCCACTAGTAGATATTGTCTCTTTGGGCCTAAGCCCGCAAGGATTTGCTTTTGGTGCGGGCTTGTTACCCACCCAAAAGGCCTACGAAGCCTCCTCCCAAACATATATAAGATTTGAATCAATACACTTGACTTTAAATTTACAGCAATACTAAATGACTTTAAGGTGCTTCAAAAGTTACTAAAAACATGTTTTATTCCTCAAAAACCCATTGGTAGATATATTATATTATAGCTTAAGTTGAAAATCACGAAAATCTAGTTTTAAACAAGAATTCAGCCCATTTAATTAACTAAATAAATCTGAAATTTTTCCTTTCTCCAAAATTATTGAAAAATCCAAATACTCTTTACTAAAGATATAATATATAAACCATGACTTTGTGCATTTGAAACTCATTGTTTTCACACTATAACTTCAAAATTAATCATGAAACTGAAATTTATTAAAACTTGGAAAAATACAAAGTCTAGAATTGTAACATAAATTTAATAGTTCAAAACAACCTTATTCCTACAAAAACAATAATTTAAAAGCATCAAATCTAAAAATATGTTCATATTAAATCTGAAATTTTATTTAAAGCCCTAAAGATATTTCAAATTCCATTGTCATACAATTCCAATGTTATAAAACAAGTAATAAACAATCCTACCTTTAAACCATAAAAATCCCTAATTTAAATCCTAATTTCAATCTTTTAAATCTGAAAATTCATATTCTAATTGAAATCATCAAAAAATTTCCAATACCAAATATTGTTAAAGATTAAGCCTAACGATTGTAATACAATTTAGTGCAAACTTATCATAAAATCAATTAACAATGAGAAAAGAAGAATAAAAAGGAGGAAGAAGGGGAGAAGGGAGGACCGACGGTGCTGTGTGATGGCGGTGGTTCACGGCGGTGAGCAGCGGTGGCGCAGACCAGCGGCGATGCAGATGGCGCTGGCTCGGCTTATGGTCCACCTCCTCCTGGACTCAACTTGGTCACCATCAACAACATGGGCTACCCCACCTTTCCTTATCCACATGCTGGGCCGCCTTCTCAACACCCAATGCTCGTGCTCTCAAGTTTGCTTGGGCCTGCTCCAATCCAGCTCACTCACCTCAGGCCTACACAACTGCTTCGGCCATTCAAATTATGGCACACCATGACTCCTACTGATCTTTCCAATTCCTTTACCACTATAACTCTTACCAACGTTGACAATCAGTGGTAAATGGATTCTGGCGCGACGTCACATATGAGAATAATGCAGGTACCTTTTCCTTTTTAATTTGAGACTAATAATCTATATTTTAGTAGGCAAGGTAATCGTATCCAATTCGGGTTTGGTCATACAACTTTTTAACACTCTTAGCCCGCGTGATGTTTTCTTGCCCTAAGCTTATTAAAAATTTGATTTCTGTGCGTAAATTTAAATCTGATAATTCTGTGTCTTCTCGAATTTGATTCCTCATGGTTTTTCTATGAGACCTTTGCACAGGGCAAGCTACTACGAGGTGTAATAGCTCAGTGGATACTTTATCCAGCCACCGTTCAATCTACCCTTGCTTTTCTTGCTACAACTCTTGCAACCACATCTCCTCTACTTGCAGTGCGCTTAGGACATCCTCAACATCTACTTTAAATTTTTTAGGAGTATATAATATTATCAATTAATAGGGAAGCATGACTCCGAACTTGTGTCTCTTTGTTCCTCTTGGAAAATCAACAAAGCTTCCATTTTATACTCCTAGTACTACATCTTGTCCTTGATATATCATCGCTGATTATGGACCTCACCATTTCCTAGTGTACGGCACAAATATTATTTGTACTCTTTGGATATTTATACTTCAATTGTGTGTGGACATTATCCACTCAAATTAAATCTCGGCTTCCAATGTTTTCTCAATTCCGAAAATTGTTCACACATCAATTTGAACGCCAGTTAATCGCATTCAGTCAAAACTGATCATGGTGGAATTGATAATCACCCTTTTCAACCAATCTGTGCTCATAATGGGAATAACCTTTCGTTTTCTCGTCCACTAACATCACCGCAAAAGGAAGGCCGAGCGAAGATGAGCACTATATAAATATGATGCGTACTCTCCTCTTTCATGCTTCCTCCCCATCGTTTTGGTTTCATGCCCTGAAACAACAAACATATCTTCCTAACACTTGCCGAACCAAAACGTTCATAATTACTCCTGCTCAAGCCTTTTTAAAAGGACTCCCTCTTATGATCATAACGGAGTCTTTGGCTGTTTGGTTTTCCTAATCTCTCTCTACTACCTCTCATAACTTGCTCCTGTCTAAGCTCCTTTGTCTTTTTTAGGTATCCCACCGAGCATCGTGCACAAATAACTTGGATCCTTGCTAAAATAAAGTCATATTGTTCGTATGTCAATTGAATGAAAATACATTTCCTATCAAACTATTTTCAAATCTTTTCTACCCTATGATTTTTGGTTCATTCGATGACTCCATCTCCATTAATCATCATCAATTCTTCGTCTCTTACTCCATCTCCCTGAGACAATTGTAGCCACAACCCACAACTCACCTACCCACCTCTCTCTCTACTGGCCACTACAATCGCCTTGCATCCCTACTAACCAATTTCACACCGGACCACTCCTATTTATACCCTCCTCCATAGCGTGGATCCAGTAACCCCATTTAATGCACACACGATCCCTTTCATACCCACCCTCAGGCGCTGACCCGCAGCCAACACGGTATTACAAACCCAATCCCAAGTATGTCTAGTACCCAAACCACAACATTAACTCCACAAAAATCCCCAATTCCAAAAACACAAAACAAGCTTGGCCGAATCCTAATTAGAATGCAGCAACACAATAATATAGTGCCTATATAAACAGGAGGGCAGTGGATTGTACCTAGACCTACGGGGTGAATATTGCAATTGCATTGGTTTTTCCGTCATAAATATAAGTAGTCTAATGGGTATCTGAGCGACACAAAGCTCGTCTTGTTGGAGCAGTCAAAGAGTCGGAGTTGATTGTGATGAGAACATTAGCCCTGTTGTAAAACGGCTACTATTCGTACAGTGTTGAGCCCCATTGGCTGCAAAGTTCTTATCACAACTTTGATGTCAAAAATGCCTTTCCATGTGAATTTACAGAAACAGTTTACATCATCAACACCAGGTTTTGTGATCGTCGATTTCACACTAATGTGTGCCGCCTCGTAAAGCTTTGTATGGTCTTAAAACAAGCCCGACACGGCTTGGTATCAGCGTTTGCTATTTTTTGTTAAAATTGGTTGTGTGATTCTAAAAGTGACAACTCACTTTCATCTACCGACATGGTCCTGACTGGCATATTTATGTTATATATGTTGAGATATCTGTGTTTAGCACGTCCTCTGATTCTCTACGGGAGCACTTTATTTCTCAACTTCGTACAGAGTTTCCTATGTCTGTTGGGTCATCTCAGTTATTTTTTAGGCATTGCAGTAACAAGGTCTCCCTCTACATGGCTCCTTAATCAACAGAAATAATGCACAGGAAATTCTTGAGCGAGCTGGTATGAGTTCCTGCAAGCCTGTTGCACCCGTGGACACTTAATCCAGCTTAGTGCGGATTCGGGCCTCCTGTTGTTGAACCCACATTGTATCGTAGTCTCGCTGGTGCGCTTCAGTACTTGACTTTCACTCGCCTGACATTGCTTTATCGGTACAAAAGTATGTCTCTCTTTATGCATGATCCCTAAGAAGAGCTCATTTCCATGCTTTGAAGCGCATCTTCGCTACTTAAAGGGCACCATTGATCATGGGTTACATCTCTATCACAGCTTCCACTCGTTAATCACAATATACTCGATAATTCCCCTCTTTTTTAAGCTGCATACTATACACTAGTTGCAAATTGGAAGAATTGAATAACCAAATGCAAAGGGTTGTACCACTAACCTGAAATCTTCCCATAAGACAAACAAATACATACACATAAATACATAATTTGGGTTCAAATTCATATTAAAGCAAAAATCACAAAAATATTCAATTATAACAAAAGTGAATCAAACTAACATGGGTATTAACTTCAAGAGATGAAATCCAAATGACATGCATTAAAAATTTATTAAACACCTTACAACAAGAAAACAAAAATTAAAACATAAATGCAAAACCTAAAAAAAAAGCCTCAAATTTAGGGATAAAACTTGAAAACATAAGCAAATGACTGAGATTCATGTCTACTGCTCTGATTTGTTAAAATTATCAAAGAGTTGCTTGATATATTCGCTTTCAGTCGCAGAACACCGTAGCCAAAACTTCCGGACGCTATGCATCGACAAGGTAGATTTTTCGTTCTCCTAATCCACTTAAAGCACAAATCAACAGAAAAATACTGCAACTCTTCCTTAATAGCATTAAATACTTGTTAGTTCACTAGGGCCCAATTGCTTCCTCATTCTCCTTCTCAGCAATTTCTTAGCCTCCTTCCTTCTCCTTTTCTTCTTCTTGCTTAGTTCTGATTCAGTTGTGTTTTGATTCTCCATAAGTTCTCCTTCTTCTTCATAGCAGCAGGAAACCCCAACAACCCTAAACATTTTTCATAAACAGAAACCCCAAAAACCCTAACATTTTTCTGGCCTAGCGCTTCCTCATCTCATCCTCAGCAATTTTCTTAGCTTTCTTCTCTCTTTCTTCCTTTTCTCTTCTTGCTTATGTTCTGATTCAACATTGTTTTTGATTCTCCATAATGTTCTCCTTCTTCTTCATAGCAGCAGGAAACCCAAACACCCCATGAACCCCAAATTCTTCTTCCTCCCGTTCTTAACCCCTCCTTGATTTCCACACCTCCTTGATTATCATGAACCCAACATTCTTCTTCCTCCCATTCTTGATCCCTCCTTGATTTCCTACTTAATTTCAACCTCTTATCACATCCTTACTATCAACCTGAAACGAGTATAGGTGTGCACCTTATAAAACTCTCTCCCAACAAATTTCACTAAAGCCTTCCTAGACAACCTCTCTTTGATTTTAGATCCAGTCTTAGCGTCCGCCCTCCTCCGCTACGACTGCGGGGGTGTGATAGAGATAATATATTGTTAAATAATCTAGGATATAATTAGATAGATATTTTCCTGATTATATGATAGGGCTTTCCATATCTATTGGGAATCCGAGTGTAACCCTTAAATATGATAATGAAATATAGCCTCCTCAAGAGTCTTTCAAATCAACAATATCTTAATATCTTTAGTTAATTTTGTCCAAAAATATATAAATTAAGATCAAGTAAGAACCCACTTGATATTTTATTACATGTATATAAAATATAAAAGTTACAGAAGTTACAATTATAGTGGATCACAAGCACTATATATATATAATGGAGTTGGTTTGAATGTTTGATGAATATAGATGTGAAGTATAAATTAGTGAATTTATTAAGATAGAAACTAGATTGGCTAAACATATCCTTATCTATCTATAATCTTATAACCTATACTAAAGCAATCCCCACCCTTCATATTTTCCCCTCCCAAAATTCCCTCCCTTCACATACCTTATTAATTATATATATTTATTATTATTATTAATTATTATTATTAATTTTAATATTTATATTTATTATTGCATAGAAATTATAAAGAAAACATTTAATTAGTTAATAATTATACTTGGATAAAACTTAAACATTTATTAATTGATATACATATTATAATCTATTTATTATCAAAATAAAATATATTATGAAATAATCACATTTAAAAAATAAATTTGATTTTATTTACGGTATTTTGTAATTTATTAAAAATCGAGCATTTGCTCGGGTATTATCTAGTTAATTACTAAAACAGGACATGCTGATGTCACACGATGTCACGTGTCAATCTCTATGGAAAAATATTCCTCCAAAATGACTAATATACATAATTTTTTCCCCTTAATCTTCCCAAACAATATACTCCGTAATACAAGTAATATAAATAATTGCTCCTAAAAATCAAAAAAAATTATAATGAACCACACCTTTTTTAAAAAAGATAAATATCTTATTTTAATTAATAAAAATTGCAATTTAAGTAAATTATAATAGGAAATTTAAAATTACAATTGTTATATTTTACAATTTTCTTTTGAATTTATACGGAGTAGTAATATAAAAAATTATCATATAACTTGAGTGCTATTATATTATAACACCGGGCATCGCCTGATATTATCTAGTAAATGTAAAGCTAGGTAAACAACTAACAATGAAAAAATGAGTCTTAACATAATTGTTTGACGAATATCTTGATTTATTGACATTGTTACGAAAAAGGTAGACAACGTAAAAGGAGATATATTACTCTAATAATTAAAAAAGTACTTCCTCTATCGACGATTGTTTTTGCAATAAAGGCAACAAAGAGACATTATTTGTGAGGTGTAAAAATATGACTTCAATTGCAAATAATTATTGACGGAGGAAGTACTTAACATTTTTATTATACCATATACCTTTTATGATTCACACAATGCTCAGGCATGATCAAATTCAAGTTTTACTAATTCAAAACAAGTCTTATACTTAGCTTGTATAGCTTTTTGTATCAATTTTTCTTTGTTTTTTTTTAATCAAAATCTRAATATGAATGATGGTTTTCCAACACACAACTTAATACTTGAAGGCTCACATTGGTAATGTTGCTCTATGTAGATTTTGTATACTTGTATTTCTAAATAAACATGATACGGAGTACAAGTATTGCTTAGGTAAAAACTTTAGTTAGATGAACATGTTCTAATTGAGCAGTGATTTTGGCACTCGGTAAATCATTTTCGCACCCATCTCCGTCTCACATGAACAATAATAATGGTCAAAACCATTTTTCGTTCTCATTTGTTAGGTGAACACAAAGGAGCCATGTACAAACCCGACACGAGCATACTTGTATTTCTAAATAAACATGATACGAGTATTGCTTAGGTGAATCCTTTAGTTAGATGAACATGTTCTAATTGAACAATGATTTTGACACTCTTTAAATCATTTTCGCACCCATCTCCCTCACACATGAACAATAACAACGCTCAAAAATCATTTTTCATTCTCATTAATTAAGCGAACACCAAAGAGCCACGCACAAACCCAATCCCAAATGGTCCGACCAATGTCGAGGCTCGGGACTCGTTGACAGACAACGGCAGGACCGGAGGACAAACCAACGGTTCAACCGTAGGTCGAAGTATGAAAACGAAGAAGGCGGTAGAATGACAATTATAAAAGCACAAAGTTGGATTTACATTTACCCCAAATTAAAACAAACCTTAAACATTTTACTACCACCATTTACGACGATTAAACGCCCTAACAAAAACAAAACCAAAACCAAAACCAAAACAATACGCACAACACAAAAAACTCAAACCTTCGTCTTCTCTCTCATTCGCTCAATCATCATCATCATCACTTTTTTTTCCAATCAATCATAAATCTTCGTTGAAATTTCGATTTTTCTCTCTCCTCTATTCTTCGTAAATCCCCTAATTCTTTGATTCCGCCATGATAATACCTTGATTTGAGAAATATTTTTCCGAAATATTCAAAATTGAATTCAATTTTCCGTTTCTTCTCACTCCAATTTGAGCCGTTAATGAATTTTCGCGTCGTCGGAACCCTAAAATCGTCGTGATCTTTTCTTTTGTTTTTTTTTTCGCTGGAAATCTTTGTTCGTAAAACCTTTGGTAGTACAGATCTGATAGATTCTTAGGCATTTTAGTCAGTTCGTAATAGTGGCACTTTTTTTGGACGTCCACTATTCGTCTTTGAATTCGCAATAGGGAGTACTGTATATACTAAATCTTAGGAATTTCGGTTTAATTTTCTATTTTTTTCTTTGAGATTAGGTTTTTTCTTTCGCGAATTTAGGGTTTCTGTTTTCGCGTTCTTGAAGATGAACGATAACGTTAGAGGCCGTTATCCTCCTGGAATGGGAAGAGGGAGAGGCGGAATTGGTGTAGATGTAGGCGGTTTAGGCGGCGGAGGTGGTGGTGGCGGAATGGGTGGAAACCCTAATTTTCAACCAAGAAATTATCAGCAGCAGCAACAACATTACGTTCAGCGAGGGATGATGCAGAATCATCAGCAACACCAACAACATCATCAGCAACAAATGCAGCAGCACCAGGAATATCAGCAGCAGCAGCAACGCAAGCAGATGCAACATCAACAACAACAATGGCTGAGGAGAAACCAGTCAGGGGGCGCTAGTGAGACAGGCATCGATGAGGTTGAGAAAACGGTGCAGTCCGAAGCCATTGACACAAGGTATTGACATTGTACATTTGTACTACGTTTTGTGATTTGATGATTACGTTTAATTTGTTTATCAAATAAAATGCTGTGTGGAAATTTTTTATTTTTTGATGCAAATGAAGGGGGATTAGAGAAAGGGCTATCCGGTTATGCATTGAGAATACATGGGTTATGCATTGAGAATACATGGGTTATGCATTGAGAATACATGGTTTATGCATTTAGCTTAGCATTTCGCTTTGTCTTCATTGTGTTTCGAGGATTCTATGAGAATAATGTAAGTAGTGATATTCAGTCAGGAGGAGGGAGAATTAGGATTGTTTCCCACTTTCTATATTCCTGTTTATCGTGAGAAATTTATATAGATTGGTGATCTTTCGTCAGAAATTGTTGGGGATTATGTTGCTTATGTTACAGCATTTGGAAGGTAGTGTTTATTACATGAAATTGTAATAACATGGGTTCAATTCATCTGAATTTGTGGCTTGAGAAAGGGAGGTAAACCATTCCCTCCTTATATTCTCAGAAAAATCCAGCTTAAACAATTAGATTAGACCTAGATTAATGCCAAATCAATGGTTGAAGCCACCAGGATTGGTATGCTGAACTATTTTGGGCTAGGAAAGAATGATATTTCTTTCAGGCTTGGAGATTGTTGGTTGGATCTTTGACATGAATTTGTTAGGAATTTGGTACTAAGAAGAGGTACTTGGTTCAAGTGTTTTGTTTCCCATGATAATGCTGTTATTACTCCTCATAGTCTAAGGATCAGCTATAATCTGTTAGTTGGAAGCTTCGTTTATAGTGTGTAGCAAAATATAATAATGTTGCAACACTTAAGATTCTCTTTCCCCTTTCTTTATAAAATTTCCAACTGTTTTGTTGTCATTATTGTCGAACATAATGTTGTCTACTAGGTGTGTGTTCCTGTATGCATGCATTTTTTTTTTTTTTTTTGAAGTGTGTTACTTTGTCTTCTGTAAGTTAACTAGTAGTATATTAAAAAGGCATTATAATTGTTGCAATTCTTTCACATTATCATTTATTGGAGTGAATTGTTAATCTTCTGTTGAACAAAATTTAACTATTCGGGAGGTGTTTACGAGTGGGCTTCTTGGTTTATTCTTGAACTTTTTATTGGTTGTTTTATTTTTTGTTTATCCTTTTTGGCTGTGTTATTTGTATGTCGTAGATGAATATTGTAAATATTGACCATTTTTCTACCATTATTATGATTTATGTGTTGGTTTTATGGGACCTTTGAGCAATCATATTGTTCTCATATAGTCATGTATTATGGTAGATTATACAACATGTCAAAGTAGCATGTAGCTAGTTTTGCAGTGCGTTTTTGCGGCATGTAGCTAGTCTTGCAATGCCTTTTTGGGGCTAGTTGTCTGAAGATTTTTAAAGGAAACATTTTCTATTATGGCTTTGTATTTTTTTTGATATCTTATGCAGTGGGAGAACATTAAAAAAATGTGAAGGGGCAGCAACTAAAACCTGCTTCATACTAAAAGGCATGAACACTAAAAGGCAATAACTAATGAGAGTTTTACTACTGCTTGCTTCATACTTGTATGTTTGTGTGCTTTCAGTATTACTCTCTTCCAAGCTGTTATTCTGCCTAAATATCTTTGTACAGCTTGTTATGTTTTGTGTTACTCTCTTGAAATTCCTGTTCTATGCCCAAGTTTTTTCTTCTTCTTAATTCTAAGTGTGAATCTCCTCGTTGTCTAGTTCACAAGATTGGAAGGCAAGATTGAAGCTACCACCACCAGACACACGCTATCGGACTGAGGTATGAATTCAAAACTTACTGGTTGAGTTGTTGCTTAATATACTTGTGAATTGTGATAGATGAAGTCATTGTTGAAAGCTGTGAATGAACTTTATTATGATTAAAATAATATGTTGGGCAACAATTAAGCTACATGAACATTGTGGTGGTTGCTGTTGAACCTCATTTTGTGTTTTTTTTTTGGGTTGGGGGTTGGGGGGCCACATTTCTTTAAATTTTGAAAACACTAATCTATGGATGATTTTTATCTGTTTTAACAGAAAACAATCCTGGTTAATAGTTTTGACCTAGCATAGTTTTTGGCAGCTATGTGTCTATGTTTACCTTTGGCTGGATACGCAATATAATAATCTATAGTGCCATCAATTCAAAGGGCAATATTTTTTTAATTGTCGTGTTAGGCTAGTGTAT